>SNQJ01S0010167.1:250929-293883 GCA_010110895.2 Picea sitchensis
ATGGTAGTTAGATATAATAAATGGGTAATTAGATATAATAAATGTAAGAGGACTTCTTAGAAGTTTCTACTTCTAGAAGATTCCTCCTCTAGAGTGTTCTTAGGTGATGGTAGCACTATATAAAAGGGTTCAAACAATGTAATGAGACATGAAGAGAATTATTGTATTTGGAGCGGTAGCTCAATAGGAGGATGCCCCCTCGAAGAGGCAAGTGAACATGAGAGGATCCATTCCATAATAAGATCCATTGTACCTACCTCAAGGGTTTGGTAATAATAAAGTGTGGTTTCTTCTATCTTTGCTCTGTGGATCTATTTTATATTCAGTATTTGTGGTGATTCTATTTGTAGATCTATTTGGGTACTTAACAAGTGGTATCAGAACACTTTCCTTGACAGCCATTGTGGGAAAATATTTTTTTGAAATTGGGTATTTGAATTCTTCTCGGAAAAATACCCAATTTCAAAAAAAAATTCAGTCGAAACGGAGTTCGGGAAATAACGTTATGAGCATTTTAAATTCTGTAGTTTTTTAGGGTTTTTCCGGAAAAACCGCGATTTTATGCCGTAACTTATTGTTCTATCTTTTGGGGTTTTTCATAGCAACATGTATTTTATGGGGAAATGTGATGGCCTTAGTATTGAATCACTCATTAAAGAAAGAAAGTCATCATGGGAAGAGAATTGGCCCCATTGGGTAGATCACAAATTGCAAGGTGATGCTGCCATTTGGTGGAAATCACTTGATTATAAGGAGACGATGACACTCTCCAATGGAGAATTTGAAAAAATATTGTTAGACAAGTGGTCTCATGGAGAAAATAAGGATAAAGAGAGAACCAAGAGTTTATTTTCATGTGAAAAATCTATATTACAGGTTCATGGTTGTATTCATAAAGAAAATATCATTGTTTCTATTAACCCTAGTTTCATGCATAATTTTATCAATGTTTAGTTGGTTAATAGATTGCAAATTCCAATAAAGAATATTCAAAGCACATAGGTTGAGGGTGAAAATGTTCAAATTTTTAAATATTTGAAGATTACCATGGATAAATATGTGTTGCATTCAGATTTTTATGCTATGGATATAGATGAAGTGGATATTGTTTTGGGATATCCTTGGATAGAAATAGTGGGTACCATTAATATTAATGTGCAAAAGAAGTTTTTAAAGTTGTGGTACAAGAAAAAGAAAATCACATTGCAGGATATGTCTCTTAGTAAGAAATATGGACCCATGGAAGCTAGCAAAAAAGTTATTGCCCATTCTAAAGTTGAATCAGAGGCAGAGTCTACAGAAGGAGATGAAACAAACTACAAGAATGACATAATCAGGAAGCTAAGGAGGTCATTGACTCAAAGGCACAAAGTATTGCAGATTTGAAGAAAAAAGAACAAATTCCTACAATTGTTGTATATCGCCATCCACATCATATAGAGACACAAAAATCATCAAGGCAAGGACATGTTCATCAACACATTTATGCACCAACAGAGCACCAGACAGGAAACCGATCAAGAGGTGCATGGATGACTACTGGCACTACGGGAAGAGCTCAAGCTAAAAAAAAAATCCCATGGCAACCCCAACATGATGCAAAGAAATATCAGGGTGGAAAGGTAGCAGATAGACATCATGTTCGACTTCCATTGGGATGGATGGATGGTCGTACTTGGTTTCAGTTGGCTACACTGCTTAGCCGGTCATATTGTATGGTTTATTCTCATGTTTTGAGGACGAAACATGTGAAGGGGGATGGAATGTAGTATACTTAGGGAGGTAATATGGGGTACCTAGGGAGCTACCCAATGGGAATGTAGTTATGTGTTATTAGTGGAAGTCATTTAATATATGAGAATGTGGTCATTCAATGTAAGGTGGACTAGGTCCACTATATTAATAAAGGTGCACTATGGTAGTTGGATGTAATAAATGTGAGAAGACTCGCTAGAAGGTTCCTAGGAGATAAAGAGAGCTATATAAAGAAGTGTAGGCAATGTAATGAAACATAGTGAAGAATATTGTGAATGTACAAGCAAGGATTGCTTGAGGAGTTTTATCCTTCCATAAGGATTAATATATGGTATTATCCTACCTCAAGGGTTTTCTCTATTTCTTGTGTTCATGTTATGGTGAATGGTTTATGGTTTATTCTTGGTATTATTGAAGTACATTTGCAGATCGGGTATAGGCACTTAACACTAGGCATCTCTCCTTTCCAACTTGTATATGGAACTGAAGAAGTTTTTCCTTCTCAACTTGCCCTGCCTGTGGCGAAATTATTCCAAGACTATCACATAGAACCTGACGATATGATTAGAAGAATTCATCAGTTGGTAGAAGTCCAATAGACTAGAGAGTAGGTGATGGACAAAGCACATGACCGTCAACAAAAAATCAAGCAGGCCTTTGACAGGAAAATAAATAAGGATGATTTCCAGCTGGGAGATCTAGTACTCAATTAGGATGCACCCAGACAGGACAAGGGAAAGCATGGTAAATTTGAATGCCTTTGGATTGGACCCTTCAAAATTTCTGAGACACTTTGAAATAATACTTACAGGTTGCAGAATTTGGAGGGTGACAAAGTTTTTAGTAACCCTGTAAATGGGCACTTCCTGAATTTTTTTTTGTTTAAAGCCGCATTCGGTGTCCCACCATTGTAAATACCGTTCCGTTTTATGTGTTTTTTTTTTAACAGCTAGACGCCATAACCCAAAGCAAAGGCACCGGAACTACTTGTTCTTGGCAGCTTGTAGGGAGCATGCCTTCCCCTGTGGAGCCAAATGTTATCACATAAACTTGTCAGAGTCTTGTGAGTTATGGTTTCTACCTAAGTGTGTAATTTTGCCTACTTTTCCTCCTTTTGCAGATCCGATCATAGGTTTTTCCTCTTGGCTTGTAGTTTTCAGCTATTTGTCTTCACCTGTCTGATAGAACTGTTTTTCACTAATCCGCCACCTAAGAAATAGTGGTCCTAGATTTTTTGTTTTATCTAAGGTCGACCACTTCCCTCCTTACCTCTATCAATGATCTTTTTATTTCTTGAGCCTTCAACCAAACGCCCAAGTATTTATTTACACAGGCCACGATCATGAGCACAAAGCGCATCACTTAGAGCAGTCTGATATGGAATCAAATCAAATGAGTGAGCAAGATCATATTTCAATGACAGAGATCCACTAGGCATATCGGATCGATGACCATCGGACGATCGAGATCATAGAGTTACACAAAGTTTAGTGTCAGATAGAGTTATGATATCACGGGGCCATCCTAGCTGTCAATCCTAGGAAGGACACATGGTGCAAGGTTAGATTTTCGTTGACTCGCAGAATGGAGAAGTTAAAGGGAAGAGTCATGAGGACTCATGAAACATGAGGTCATGATATGATATGGGCTGTCTATTTTAGGAGGATACGTGGCACAGGATCCACATAGAAAGTCTTTTCAGGAAGGTTGAAGTGAGAAGTGTCGATGGTCCGAGGTCTCGAAATGTCGATATGATATGAGACGTTCGATGCAAAGAGATGCGTGTCTCCCGATCCGAGTGATCGTGATTTCATGACTCAGATATTTTAGCATGGAGCACAACGTGAGTTCAGGAAACGTGAAATCACGACGTGCCTGGGAGTTGGGCCCACGATCACAACCCATGGTCATATGGAAGCAGGGCCATAAAGAAAGGGAAAGTGCTTGTCAAGTAGCAAGTGACTGAGATTGTTTAAGGAAATGACTTTGTCCGTCAAATCCAAAGTAGATCCGACTGTTGATCTATATGGGTCATTTTGCGGGATCGAGCATCAAAATATTTGAAATCAAGGGGAGTGAATACTCTCGAAATGCAAGATCCCAAAATTTCATGTGGGATATGTGTAAGGTCATGGACCGAGGTCATGGGTAGTGATGGATAGGAGCTGCGCCAAGGGCCGGAAGCACTCGTCTTAGTCTCATCAGAAGATCTGCGTGGTTTTAAGGCGTCGGGCTTGTCTTGGAGGAGTCATGGGCACCTCTTGGAACTTTCATGGGTGTCAGGCCTTGCCCTGATCCTGATGAAAGTAGTTAATGAAAATGGGGAAGGTGGTTGAAACATCGTTTCACCACATAAATAGAAAGTATGGAAGAACTGGCTGTGGGAGCAGACTATCAGCCCAAAGTTCCTCTTTCAGCAGATATCCCCGCAAAGCCCATACTGATCTGAGATTGCATTAGACATAAGAATACAAGTGCAGACTGACAGAAGAAGATGCAGATGCAAGGCTTTGATTGTAATGGCCAGGTCACACTCCTAGTGGTGGCAAGTTGTTCTGGGTATAAATACTCAGTTTTGATATTTTGTTAGGGTCGATGGTTGAGCTAAGCTCCCATATTGTAAAGTTTTAATGAAGCCTATGGTTCTCTGGTTATGCGTTTCCATTTGAGACTTCTTTTTTAGTGACAATCAACTTTCTTATCATCTTTTTTGCTTCTAATATTGAATACTCGGGCATGGGTGATCCAGTCGAGTTGTTGTGACTATATTGTAATGTATGTTTGATTGCAATATTGTTATGACGTTTTCAGTTTCCTGAAGTTTTGGGTTCAAGAAGATCTTATATTCGAATATTTTCCTCCTTAGGCTATTGTAAGACCCAATGTCCATAGCAGACCTCTACATTTCCTCATTAGTTCTCCCCCCTAATCACGCTTTACTACAACTTACTCATTGAAGTTAAATCAAGACCTCACTTGCTCATGCATTGCCTAGTCTAGATTTATGAGTTAAAGCGATATTTTCTTGAGTCTGCACCCATTTGACCCCCTTTAATTTATTTGTTGTGACATACAAACTGATGGGTACTGGGCTTATCTTTGCTGCAATCCAAAGGTGACTTCTAGTGCTAACAATGTTTATTTATTAAAACATATTTTTTTTATTGGAATTGTTTTCTTCTTGTTGAGATTATGAATTTTTTATTAAAATACACGAACAATGATATTGATTATGGAATCTATTTATTAAAATGTATTTTTCTGATTGGAATTGTTTTCTTCTTGATTATTTAAGACTTATAACTATTTATGATTAGTTAAGAGTTAGTCTTCCCCAAAGATAGAATGATAGCTCATAGAAGGATTCTAGAATGTAGAAATCTCACATCTAATAAAATGATTACAAATGCTATTGGACATATTAGGATTAAGTATTTTAAAAATTTGTATTCATCACAAGGTATGTCAGCTTGATTGGATGATATAAATTTTTGAGGTGGAGTGTACATTCTTAAAGGTGTTTAGCACTCATCTGTTAGAAAAGTTAATCTAAATCTCGTTTCTCAACTAATTATTTATTTGGTTGTTTTTATTTAATTATTAGAGTATAACATTCATATAAATAATGATTAATAAAATGATATTATTAATTCCAACAACAATGCATGACCAAACTCAAACGCAAACATTCAACTCTATTGTTAACTTGTACCTGGATTTGTTATCTTATATTTGCAATCTAGTCCCCAGAGCCATCGATACTTCCATGATATCATGTTGTCAAAACTTAGAGCTCTCTCTAAAACCATCCCAAACTCCTGTAAGTTTTGTACAAATGAATGGTGTTATTTAAATGGGTGTTAAAAAACCATGTGGCACTTGTATTATACAAATTTAGCCACTTATAGATCCAACATTTTTGAGCCTGGTTTACCATATTTCGAGCAAAATTAAATAGAAAAAATTCCAAGAAAAAACCAAAAATTAAAACGTTTAAACTACAACCAAATATATTTGAATTATCATTTATAGGTTTTGAATCTCTAGGAGAGTTACTGGTCATAGTTGACCATGTCCCTGGCTTGGCATTTTCTTTAACTAATGATAGTTGACCATATCCATGCAGTCCACATCATCACTAATCAATCCCTGCATCAATGGCGACATACCAAGATGGCTCAGCTGGACGAAACATTTTGAACATGGCATGTTCCTTCCATCTTGATAACCTACCTGGATCATGTATGATGGGCGGTATATGGTTGCACTTCGAAAAAATAAACAACAAAAAATATATGTGGTTGTCTGTTTTGGGTGAGATATAAAAATGATGAAATAAAAGATCAATCATTGGATGATATCACCATTCAACCCGGATATCGAGTTGGAAAACAAGATAAGAAACATCAGTAAGAGAATGTTATCCTTTTTGGAAAGTACATATATTGGAAACAAACCAGACAACTCGTCTCACTGCCTTTCCCTTCACTACCTGAGGTCTGTATTGTTTGATGAAAATTTTTCGACACTCAGAATGGAATAAGTTTTGCTCACATATTATATTAAGATATATCTAGCTTGCATGGTTGGAATTTGTATTTTTTTTAGGGAACAACTCATGAGGAATTTGTATTCATTTATGAGGATGGTACCCGGAGTAAACTAGATCTTGTAGATATCATTAGATCTCAGATCTATCTTTGAAAATATAATCTCAGATCTCAGATCTATTCATCCCTAATTCTTATGAAATAAGGATGTTTGTATTAAAAGAGATGCATAATGTTCCATATGTTGGACATCCTAGTTATCAGAAGACAATTGCAGTAGTAAGATGCCAATATTTTTTGCAAGGAACAAAGAAGGATGTGCCTGATTATATAACCAGGTGTATGGAATGTCAAAGAGTAAAATATGAGTACAAGCATATAACAAGTTTTTCTATATCCATTACCAATTCTAGAGTGGAAATTAGAAGTGGTAACTATTGATTTTATCACTAAGTTACCCAAGCCAACAAGGAAACGTGATTCAATAATGGAAGCAGTGAACAAATTAACCAAAGTTGCTCACTTTAATCTAATTAAGATGTCTCATAAGGAAACTAATATACCAGAGATTTACTTGAAAGATATTCCCATCTTGAAAGGGGTACCTAAGGAAATTATTTAAGACATATATCCAAATTTTACCTCAAACTTTTGGAAACTTGGATTATTCAATGGTTTTGGTACAAATTTGAACTTCAGTACAACCTATCATCCACAAATAGATGTGAAAATAGAGAGATTCAATCAAGTGATTAAATAAATGTTAATAGTGTGTGTGATGTATAAGCCATCCAAATGGGAGGATTACTTACATTTGGTATAATTTTCCTACAATAATGAATATCAAGCTTCATTGAAGATGAGTCCATTTGAAAAATTGTATGGCAAAAAGTGTAATACTCCAGTTAGTTGGGAAAATTGAGTAGAGAGAGTGGTATTTGGTCTAGAGTCGCTCAGATAAATGGAAGATAAAATGATCAATATCAAAGAATTTAGAGGAAGCACGAGATAGGAAAAAGAGTTATGCAAATAAAGGAAAAATACTAAGGGTATTTAAAATTGGAGAGCATGTGTTTCTAAAAGTGAAACCAAAGAAAAATTTCTTGAATTTAGGGATATATACTAATATAGCATATAGATATTGTGGCCCATTTGATATATTCAATATGATAGGGGATGTTGAATATATGGTTTCATTTCCTACTACCATAAAAGCTCATAATGTGTTTCATGTGTCATTGTTGAAAAATTATGTGCATGATCCTAACCATGTAGTTGATTGGGATTTGATATACATGAACTAGAATGAGAATTCTAGGTGCTAGTGTGTATATTATACAAGAAGGTCACTACACTCAAAAATATATCCATAGGGAAGGTAAAGGTCCAATGGACCCACTACATCTCTAAAGAAGCAGCGTGGGAGTTGGAGGACGTTATGAAAGAGGCACATCCACATTTATTTTGAAAACTTTTGATGTAAAAATTGTTGTTATTGTATATAGTGATGTTGTGCACCAAGTAATGGACCAAAGAATTGTAACGAAGATGTTCAAATCCTTGTCTTGTAACTTTCTATTTCCAACTCAAGAATGTACTCCTTTGATGAGGTTCTATGCACTATATGTGAAAACTACATAAGACACCTACCTATGAAGGAGGAGGCATGTTAACCCTAGGAATGCAAAGTCTACTTAATCAATGGAAAGGATAAAAAGTACTAAATAAGAATCATAGGAAAGCTACAAAATGATTTACATGAAAAGAGTTGCAAAACAGAACTTGAAAGAACCTACTAACCAAAGGATAACCCTACTTAACTTGACATAAATGAGATCTGAAATGAAGTGTTGCAAAACCAAGTAAAACCAACTAAGTTTCTATACTACAGTGCAGATAGAAACCTATTACACAACATAATTAAACCTACTTAAATTATCCTACTGAAAACAAAGTTTATTCTACTACAATTAACCTACTGCAAGGCTAAATCAATGCACTAGAAAATAGACATAATTCTTATTGAAGTGACTTGGTACAAGGTTGAAGTAAACAATGTTAACAAGGCCTCCTTATCAATGACATAATTCCATGAATTTTACTTGAAATGAAATGCTAGAATTTGCTACATGAAATAAAGATTAGTTGGAAAAAATGATGCATAGCATGAAATGGAAAAAAGATGGACTAAACACAGTTGAAAGGAAAGAAATGTAACAACTATGCATAGGTTCCTTATTCAGCCTTGAGTGGGCCCTACCCAAGGTTTCTATAGAAAACAAAAATGAACTACCGAAACTAAGAAATCTAAAAGTAAACTTTCCGCATTATAATATCATTCCATGGAAGCAATACATCTGCAAAGAGTTAGAATTACTTAGCTCTTGAAGAGTTCCTAATTCTAAAAAATAACTAAGAATTTCTAAATCTATCCCCTATATCATATTTATGAAAAAAATATTATATCAATCATCCCTTCAATCAATCCTTTATTGAAGGGCTCATGTCCTCAATATCCATATAATTAGGGCCTATGTTCTAGGGATCAAATCCCTTTCCAGATCAATATTTCTCAATCAACAATTTGAATGGATATGATGTTGGATTTGGCGTCTTGGGTGATTGAAGGATTGGCAATCCTTGGAGGATGATGAGAGGGGGGAATCCCCCTTTTCTCTCATGTAATGTGGGTGAAGGGTCTCCTTGAACTTTGACCTGCTTGAGTCATACGTTAGTAGAACCTAACACATGCATGAAACCATAAAAAATCATAACTAAACTAGATTACAACACACACTCAATCATCAAAATCATTTCATTAACAATAAATTGCGAAAAAACCAACATAATTGTTTTAATCATGGTCAAGAGAGGTCTCATGGAATACAAAGGTGATCATAACATCTCAAAAATTGGCTTCATGATACAACTATTGGGAGGCCCATCATCTCCCCTCGACTTGATATTTTGCACACCCTTGTGCAAATAAAATTGATGATGTAGCTATTGTCACTACCTCTCTTTTTTATTTAATGATGTTGATATCTACAAACCTACCTCAAATCATATTCCAAAAATTGGGTGATGGAACCCAACATCTTTTTCAACCTTCTTCCATGCTTTCCTTTTCTTATCTTCATCTAATAATTTTGTTGCTGTGGGGTGTAGAGGGAAAGGGGGATTGAACCTAAACCTAATCCAATTGAGCTTGACCCTCCTTAATGAGTTCTTGCACAGTTGGGATCTAAACAAGGTATCTTTCAAGTTGCTAAGAGAATGAATTTCAACCCTCTTGAGGTCATGAGACAATGGATTCCATCTTCTTTGGAACGCTTGGTGTTATACCAGAAATTGCCACATCAATTGCATTTGTGAGATGACCTAGCCCTTTTCCCTAGCTTGGAAAATTAAATCCCATCCTCCATCAAAATAATAAAAAAAAAACATTTTTTTTCCATCCATGGGTCACCCATGTGAAAACCATGGATGTCCGCATCTTTCTAGTTTGCAACTCGCGGATTCCCTAAAAACAATATTAAAAAAATAAAATATTCCACATTTTCGGGTGGTTTTTTTCGTTGGGCTCGTTTCCAAACTCCTCTTGGCCCGTAAAAAATGGAATTCAACCAACTCAACCCATTTAGCATGGTATAAATGCACCTTTTATGGCATGGATGAAGAGGACAAATTAGGTGCAAGATTGTGCTGATGAATTTGCAAGCTTCCCTATTTTCCTTAATCCTCTGAGTAACATCCCTCTAATCTAGAGCTTGTTTTCCAATACTCCTTCTCTCTTATATGAACATAAGGTGTGTTCCTATACCTTTTGGGTCATCTGAGGAAGGGCCATCTTTTTTATTTTATGCTTGAAGGACCAGTGGAGGAACCTGGGTGGTTGGCTTCGAGGTAGTGTTGGCGGTTAAAGTCAGGTTGTAACTACCTACTTACATTGTTTTCAATAAAAGAGTTCTCTTTCCCTCCATACACGTGTAAATTGATTCAATATAATGATATATGTTACTTTGCTTCATATATTTGATTTTTTTCACATTATATGTATGATTTGAATTCATAACTACCTTGTTGCAACATAGACTTGGTCTCTTTTTGTAGGTTGATACCAATAGATATTAGGAGAAAAATCAAAGGTGGAGATCAAGGATCTACATCAGATGTAGGATACAAGGTGTGAGGCCTCTCCTCTCTTTCTCTCCTCTCCTCAAAGAAATTATTTTCTTATAGAATTGTTGTGTGTGAGGGTAGGTTTTATCTTTTACATATGGTCTCCCTCAGTTGTGACATGACCCAAGGTCATAGGGGGGAAATATCGTAACACTTGGGCTACTTCTTCCCCTGATAACCTAAGCCTTATAAGAATTGAAATATACTATGTGTACCACCCGAGTACTTTCTCTTATTGACTTCACTAAGACTTTTGTTTTGGAATGTAATGCCTCAGGAAAAGGAATAGCAGTAGCTCTAATTCAAGAAGGTAGACCCTTGTCCTATACTAGAAAAAAAAACTATGTGATAGACACTTGGGAAAGTCCACCTATGAAAAAGAAATGTTGGCCATTTTGCACGTTCTAGATATATGGCATCCTTACTTGCTTGGGAATCATTTCTAGATCAAAATTGATCATCATATTGTTAAACACTTGTTGGATAAAAGGATTTCATCATCGTAACAACATAAATGGGTTACCAAAATGCTAGGATATGATTATGAGATCATTTACAATAAGGGTAAGGATAATGTGGTTGTTGATTCTCTTTCTAGAAAATATGAAGAATAAGGGTCCCTCTTTTCACTCTCCTTCATTGTAGTTGATTAGATTAATGAAATACATAATGAATGGTTCATCGATACTGATATTTATTTCCTAATCCAACAACTTCAACATGATTCTAATGTATCTCACAACTACACTATGTAGAATGATGAACTTTGTTATAAAGGGAATCTATATTTGATCAACCAGTCTAAATTGAAAGCCAATGCATTATCTGAACTCCATGCATCCCAAATGAGAAGTCATTCTGGATTTCATAATGTTGGCATGTTTATAGGAAGAATGTTCTTTTCATTGATGGAAATAACAACAACGAACCAAACCTTGAGAGCGCAGAAGACGAGAAAGCTTAGAAGAGATTGCGGTTTCCATAAGTGCAGATGAGGTCCAAGAGACAGACTCATAGGTGGAGAAAAGGTCGAGACCCGTGAAAAATTACAAAACCTTCTAAGTCAGAGAGATCAGAAGCTCAAGAGGAAGAGTGACAATGGTCATTGGATCACCAATCCATAGGAACAACAATCGTTGGATTGAATTAATGGAAGGATAGGATAAGCGGGGCAAAATGATTGAGAATTCGATCATCCAAATTTTCGTCAGCCGTCAGATTGATTTATGTGGAAGGGAAGGATAAGTAAGAGATGTTGATCTAAGATATTGATCAACGAACAACATTTGTTTCAGATCTAAATATTTGAGGAGATTATGCTCCGGAGAAATCACTTCGAGACTTTCAGTTTGAGATATGAAATCCCTGAAGTCTGGAGAGCCGGAGAGCCGAGTAAACATCAGCCGTCATATCATTTTAAAGTGGAAGGACAGGATAAGATAGAAAATAATCATTGAATAAAGATTGAGTCATCAATCTAAGAACATGATCGATGAATAACATTTAGTTCGGGTATAAAAGTTGTGAGGAGGTTACTGTTTGGGGATTCTCACTTTGGAAGAATTGGTGACCTGAAAATTCGAAATACCCGAAGTCTCGAAGGTCGAAGTCTCGAAATGAATGAAGATCCACATAAGCAATACTATTTCAACAAGGCAACGTGGCACAATCAGACAATGACAAGTGTTAAGTTGATTCGGCATTTCAAGTACGCACAAATCACAAATCTGAGTGACACATGGCAACTACTAGGCTCATGACACGTCATCAAGTGACGTAGGTAAGTGACGTCACTATGGGAGTTTTACTTCGAGAGATTTACCACCAACACTTGCCCAAAGTTTTGAAATCCTGAACTGGTTTGGAGCCTTTTATCGTTGAGGAGGACAGGTGGCACGAGATCCACAACTTCAAAAGTTTGTGGATGGGGAGAACGTGAAAATCTCCAAAGACAAATCTCGACCATTGATCATCAAGGGGAGTACGTGTCAACTGATCTGAGATTTCAGAGAAATCTCACTTCAATGATTTCCAGTTGAGACTTGAGAATTCCAAAGTATGGAGATGTGAAAGGATCGTGATCGTTGATATGAAAGGGATAGATGTCATTGGATTGTCAGCTACGGGAAAAAGCAAATGAAGGTTGAAAGGTTGGAAAGTTGAGATTTTCGAACCCCGAATACCCAAAGGGATTGTGACCGTTGATTTGAGAAGACCAAATGTCGTTAGATCGTGGAATTCAGGTGAAATACTCCAGGAGTAAGCATAGTTTGAGAATTGAGACTCCTGAAGCCCCAAAGGCAAAATCGATCTCGTCCATTGGTTTGAAGGGACACATGTTACTTGGTCTTTGAGACTAATGATCACATGTGGACGGAGGTAAGAAGGAAGGAAAAGACAAAAGATTGGAGCCATTGATTGAGGGAATCTGGCAGAGACCACGATATCGATGATCATGCCTGATTGCGGGATCAAAAAATGCTCGGAAGTTAATTTTCAGAGGGCAGACTGCAATTGAAACCACAGTATCAGAGAAGGGGTACGTGGCAACTGGAGGTATATTGCGGGGAGAAAAGTGGTTAATCCCAAACTAATTTTGGACGTGTCCGTAATCATTCACCTACGGAAGGATGTAGCCCGAGGTCACATACGAAAGGAGGCTAATAAGAAGAGAGATCGTGCCCACAATCACGTGGTCATGTGAAGTTAATTGCCCAAGGTCATATCAGAAAATAGGGAGCTAGTGCTCGACAGACCAAGAATATGAAGTGCCTTTTGAATAGGCGTATGGTCACAGCTAGAGGTCACATGAAGGAAGACACTTAGAAGCCAAAGAAGCCAAAAAAATACTGGTTGTAACCGCCAGAGAAGACGAAGAATTTCGATTGACAGAGAAGAAAAATATTCTCAAGGTAACTGCTGGAGAAGCCAACGAACCTTTAATAAAGACCAAAGAATATGAAGAGTTCATATGATGATCAAGAAGATGACTCGACGTGTGAAATACATGCATAATAGAGAAGAGACAGGGTGTCTCTCGGAGTGTGATGCATGTGGGTAGGACGAGATGTAGTGCATAATTGGAAGGGGAGATCTGTGGCGTAGTGAAGAGGATGCAGAGGTAGCACATAGCATAAAAGGCATAAGAGAAGCGGAACAAGAAATGTTGTTGAGTGCAGGAGGAAAAAGAGCAGAGCATAGAAGCTAAACGATGAAGAAGCAGAGAATAGAAGCCAAAGAAGCCAAAAAATATCAAGAATCCTTAGAAGACTTAAGAATTTCGATTGGACAGAAGAAAAATATTCTCAAGGTAACTGCTGGAGAAGCCAACGAACCTTTAATAAAGACCAAAGAATATGAAGAGTTCATATGATGATCAAGAAGATGACTCGACGTGAGGAAACAATATAGGACAGAGGACAGGTGGTTCCTGAGTGTGATGCATGTAGTAGGACGAATGGTATAATTGAAGGTGGAGATCCTCGCGATGAGTGAAGAGGATGCGAGGGTATAATATAGCATAAAAGGCATAAGAGAAGTTTTAAATGTTGAAATGTTGTTGAGTGTGAGGAAAAGAGCAGAGCATAGAAGCTAAAATCCATGAAGAAGCGCACTGTGAAAGTATAGAAGCTCTAAGAAGGCAATGGGTCTCAAGAGTGGAACACTGACAATACTGAGTATATATATATATATATATATATATATATATATATATATATATATATATATATATATATATATATAAAGGGGTAATGATTTGCTCATTGTGTTGGTCTATGTAGATGACATCATCTTCGGAAGAAATAATGCTTCATTGGTAAAATGGTTTTCTTCTACCATGCACTATGAATTTGAAATGTATATGATAGGGGAAATGCCATTTTTTCTTGGTCTACAAATTACTTAGAGGTCTGTAGGAATATTTTTTTTTCAGGAGAAATATCTAAGAGAAATGTTGAAAAGGCTTCAAATGGAAGATTCTACACCTATGAACACACCTATGGTCACTGGATGCAAGTTAAGAAAGGATGATGACTCACCTAATGTTGATCAAAGTTCATATAGGTCTATGATAGGCAACCTATTTTACATCACAACATCCCATCTAGACATAATGCATGTAGTTAGAATGGTAGGAGGGTATCAGGTTGCACCTAAACAAAGTCATATGTTAGCTGTCAAAAGAATATTCAGATACTTGAAAGGAAGAATGAACTATGGCCTATGGTATCCTAGGAATGATAATTTTCAACTATCAGTCTATTCAGATGTTGATTGGGCTAACTGCATGGATGAAAGGAAAAGCACGAGTGGAGGTGCATTCTTCTTAGGAGATTCTCTTGTAGCATGGTTGAGAAAGAAGAAAGATTCAATTTCCTTATCAACTACAGAAGCTGAATACATTGCAGCTGCCACTTGTTGTACCCAAGTATTATGGATGATTCAGACACTTGCATACTTGGAGGTAAAATATACTGCACCGATCCCAATTCATTGTGATAATACTAGTGTGATTAGTGTGTCAAAAAATCCTTTATTTCACTCCAAGACCAAGGATATACCTATCAAGTATCACTTCTTGAGGGAACAGGTAACCAACATGGTTGTTTCTTTGCATTATATTCCATCCAAAGATCAGATTGTTGATATCTTCACTAAACCGCTTGCAAAAGCTCAGTTTAAGTATCTACGCCAGAAGTTAGGCGTGACCCTGTTATCAAGTTAAATTAGTCTATATGATCAGGGGGAGAGTGCTCCTAGTATATTTGATTAGGAGGAGCACATAGTCACTCTATGTTTTCTTTGACATTGATGTCAAAGGGGGAGAAAAAAGTGTTGTCTATATGCTACAGTTGGAGGTCTAAGCAAAATAGTGCAGCCTTTTAGGGTTGCCATCAATGACAAAGGGGGAGATTTTTGGCATGTTTACAGGAAGAATGTGCTTTTCATTGATGACAAGAACAATAGTGAAACAAACCTCGAGAGAAACAAAGAAGAGAAAGCTCAGAAGAGATAGTGGTTTCTAGAAGTGCAGACGAGATCCAAGAGACAGACTCGCAGGTGGAGAAAAGGTCGAGACCCGTGAACACTTAGAAAACCTTCTAAGTTGGAGAGATCAGAAGCTCAGGAGGAAGAGTGAGAGTGGTCATTGAATACTGATCCAGAGGATCAACAACCGTCAGATTTAATTAATGGAAGGATAGGATAAGCGGAGAAAAAGGATTGAGAATTCGATCATCTGAATTTCCGTCATTCGTTAGATTGATTTAAGTGGAAGGATAGGATAAGAAAGAGTTATTGATATAAGATATTGATCAATGCACAACATTATTTTCAGGTCTAAATATGTGAGGATATTACGCTCTGGAGAAATCACTTACAGAGTTTCAGTTTGAGATCTAAAATCCCCGAAGTCCAGAGAGCCGGAGATCTGGAGTAAACATCAACCGCCAAATCATTTTAAAGTGGAAGGACAGGATAAGATAGAAAAACAACATTGCAGAAATATCAAGTCGTCAATATAAGAACATGATCAATGAAAAACATTTAGTTTAGGTCTAAAAGTTGTGAGGAGATTACTGTTCACGGATTCTCACTTCGAAAGAATTGGTGACTTGAAAAGTCGAAATAACTGAAGTCCCAAAGTGAATGAGGATCCACGTCAGCAAGACTACATCAACAAGGACACGTGGTGAAATCAGACAATGACAAGTGTCAATTTGATTCGACATTTCAGGTACGTGCAAATCACAAATTCGAGTGACATGTGGCAGCTACTAGGCTCATGACACGTCATCAAGTGACATAAGTGACATCACTCTGGGAGTTTTAATTCGGGAGATTTACCACCATTAATCTCCCAAAATTTTGAAGTCCTGAAGTGGTTTGGGGTCATCCATCATCAAGGAGGACAGGTGGCGCGATATCTACAACTTCAAAAGTTTGTGGATGGGGAGAACATACAAATTGCCGAAGACAAATCTTGACCGATGATCATCAAGGGGAGTACGTTCCAGCTAATCTGATATTTCAGAGAAATATCACTTCAAGGATT
Source organism: Picea sitchensis (assembly GCA_010110895.2). Taxonomy (NCBI): domain Eukaryota; kingdom Viridiplantae; phylum Streptophyta; class Pinopsida; order Pinales; family Pinaceae; genus Picea; species Picea sitchensis. Next base: position 267,472 of record SNQJ01S0010167.1, read on the forward strand.
TCTAGTTGAGACTTCAGAATTCCGAAGTCCGGATACATGAAAGGATCATGACTGTTGATCCGAAAGGGACACGCGTCAATGGATTGTCATCTCCGGGAAAAAGGAAATTAAGTTTGAAAGGTTGGAAAGTTGATATTTTTGAACCCCAAATACCCGAAGGGATTGTGACCATTGATTCGAGAATAGCACGCATCGTTAGATCGTGGACTCTGGGTAAAATTCTCCAGGAGCAAGCAGAGTTTGAGAATCGAGAATCTTGAAGCCCGAAAGGAGAAATCGATCTCATCCATTGGTTTGGAGGGCCACATGTCACTTGGTTATTGAGACTAAAGATCACGCATGGACGTAGGTAAGAAGGCAGGAAAAGACAATAGATCAGAGCCGTTGATCGAGGGAATATGTTAGATACCATGAGACCGATGATCATGCCTGATTGCAGGATCAAAAGTTGCTCGGAAGTTAATTTTCTGAGGGCAGGCTGCAATTGAAACCACGGTATCGGAGAAGGGGTACGTGGAAGCTGGAGGTAGATTGCGGGGATAAAACTAGTTAATCCCAAACCACTGTTGGCTGTGCCTATAATCGTTTTCTTACGCAAGGATGTAGCCTGAGGTCACATACGATAGGGGGCTAACGAGAAGAGAGATCGTACCCATAATCAATGGTCATGTGAAGTTAATTGCCCAAGGTCATATCGAAAAATAGGGAGCTAGTGCTTGCCAGAACAAGAACGCGAAGCACCTTTTTAATAGGCGTATGGTCACCACCAGAGGTCACATGAAGGAAGGGACTTAGAAGCCAAAGAATCCAAAAAAATGACTGGCTGTAACTGCCAGAGAAGACAAAGAATTTCGATTGACAGAGAAGCAAAAGATTCTTCAGATAACTGCTAGAGAAGCCAAAAAACCTTGAATAATGGCCAGAGAAGATGAAGAGTTCGTATGATGATCATGCAGATGACTCGACGTGTGAAAGACATGTAGAATAAAGAAGAGACAGGGTGTCTCTCAGAGTGTGATGCATGTGGGTAGGATGAGACGCAGTGCATAATCGAAAGGGGAGATCCATGGCACAGTGAAGAGGATGTAGAGGCATCACATAGCATAAAAGATAGAAGAGAAGCAGTGTTGAGTGCAGGAGGAAAAAGAGCAGAGTGTAGAAGCTAAACGATGAAGAAGCATAACAGAGTATAGAAGCTGAAGAAGGAAGAGGAGACATGGAGCTGTAACAGACCCTATCAAAGATAGAGCAAGTAAGTAAAGTTTTGTAATATTCATTCAGGGTGGCAAGGTGGTGCTAGGGAGGATTGCAATCCTCTAAATTCTAGTTGGTGCTAAAATATATTCTGGGAGTTGGTGCTTCCATCTAGTGGGTGCTAAAGAAACCTGGGAGTTGGTGCTTCCATCTAGTTGGTGCTAGAGAAATATGAGAGTTGGTGCTCTCTGCAAGTTGTAGCTTGCTATCAGAGGTTGTATCCTCATATTTGAGTTGGAGCTCAAAGACTGTGATGTACATGAAAGTTGGATCTTGATTGACATCATAAGAAGAAGAGGTTTTCACCCTTTATGGGTTTCCTCAGGAAAATCATTGTCTCTGTGTATTCTGTGTGATTGATCATTGTATATCTATACATGTTAAGTTATCAACAACACATTAAATAATAATCTAGAAAGAATCAGAAAAAAACAGGAAACGTTTCAAGATTATATACATAACTGATTCACCCCCCCTCTCAGTTATATTTCCAACACATAAAACATATGAATGGATCAATTGTTCCTGATTTTGGGAAGGCATGAAAAAACACATCCGCACCTTTGTGATTGAATGTGATATTTTCCAATGACATAAGGGAGAAACAATGAAGATCTTGGGTTCACTAAAACCTTTACCTTTTCCATCTACTATATGGACAAACATTTCTATGGACTTCATTGTGGGGCTTCCCAAATATGGAAACAAAACAATGATTATGGTTGTGGTCAATTGACTTTATAAATATGATCATTTTTGTTCCCTCCAATACCCCTTTAAATCTTCCATAGTTGCTCAAGTATTCGTGGATAATATCTTTAAATGACATGGTATGCCCCCAATTGTTAAGGGTACAAGGCACCCAATTGAATCTTGGTAGTGCTTATCATCCATAGACTGTTGGTCAAATAGAAGTTGTCAAAAAGTGTTTAGAAGCATATTTGAGGTGTTTTATTTCAGAACAATAGTCTCAATAGGATCAATGGTTACTCATAGCTTAATGGTCCTACAATACAACTTATCACGATGCACTTGCATGACCCATTTGAGGTAGTCTATGGCCAAAATCCTTCATCTATATTATCTTAAATACCAAGTGACTCCAAGGTACAAGGGGTCAACAAAACCCTTACATCTAGGGATGAAAATTTTCACACTCTCAAATATAATCTAGCCATGACTCGAGATCGGATGAAGCAAAAAGGCTATCAACATCACTCTGAATGTTATTTTGAAGAAGGGGATCATGGATTCCTTCATCTACGACTGTATAACTGAAATTCCCTTAAAGAAGACTACCACTAGAAGATGGATCCAAAGATTTATGGCCCTTGTATGATCCTCAAGTGTATTTGGAAGTTGGCTTACAAATTAGCACTATGAAATTGGTGATTAACTTGCACAAAGGATCTAGTTTGCAAAATAAAGAAGCAATTTTGCACTCGAGACAAAAGAGATGAAGAGATAATGGGAAAAAATGTGTTCTACACAGAATGAATGGAAAAATTACATGTGATATACTATACATGGTGAGATAATCTACCATAGTATATCTTCTGTAGATGATGTGAACATCCACTCAATTGAAACGCTAGTAAACTGCCACCTAGTCTTAGTTAACATGCCATGCATTCAACAACTAACTAGTTTGCACAAGTGGAGTGGAGTTACACCCATGCATGCACATGTTATGTTCCCTCCTATCCTCGTACACAACTAGAGTTCCATCCTGATAATGATTCCATGGTGTGCATGCAACACTTGGTGACGATTCCAAGGTTTCCATGCAATACTAGAGTCCACTAGTGCAACAGAAGTACAACTGAAGTGACTCAAGAGGAGATGTGCCCTTTTCCAGGGGAGAATATCTTGGACCAAGGGAGACCTAGTTTTCTCTCAACATAGACTATAGAAGATAGGGAAAAAATGTACTAGGTAAGTGTCCATGTATCTCTAATAAGAAATTCCCAGACATTCTAATATCCATCCAGTATTTCATGTCTCCTATGTAAAGAAGGTGATTGGATCCAATTTCCAAGTTAAAACTAATTTTCCTGAATTGGATGAAAAAGGTTCCATTTGGTTGTATCCAATGGTCATCCTTGACAAATGAGAGTATCGTCTCCACCAACACATGATCTAGGAATTTTTAGTACAATGGAAGGATACAAAGCCAAAAAATGCTACACGGGAACCAACAGTCCTTCTGCAACACTTTCCACATCTCAAGCCTTGAGGAAAAGGTATATTTTTAAGAGGGAGGGAATGTTAGGGTCATAACATCCCTAACCCCCTAAGTAGATATATTATTATGAATTTCTATGTATGGAGGCCATCACGAGTAAATAAGGCATACATAGTAGTATGAACACAATTATTGTAAGAAGGATTACTAGAAGTCTCCTTCTTTAGAATGTTCTTATGGGATAGAAAGTACCATATAAATATATAGAATCATTTGTAAAAGGTATCTTGGAAATAATTTTTAATCTAATATCTATTGTGTTGGAGGTTTCCCCCTTGAAGAGGCAAGTGAACATTGCTTCCATATCAATAAAAGTATCATATTTTGCTCATGTGTCTTTTGTTCATTGTTGTTTCTAGGATATATCTGAGTAATATTTGTGATGTATGCTCTAAATATTTCTATTTGGTACATCACAATATCAATGAAAAGAGTATCTCTTGGAAACATTTTAAGAAGTATTTCTAGTAGCAATATCTTTCAAATGATTATTTTGACAAAAATATGCAAGAATTCTTTGAGCTCAAGCTAGGAAACATGACCATGGATGAATATGAATGGAAGTTCTTCGAGCTATTGAGGTATGTGTGTTTCATAAAAGAGGACAAGGTGAATATGCAAAGATTCTTAAGTGGATTTTCATAATTTTACAATGATAAAATCCAATTTGATGAACCCAAGATGGGAAGGCAAAGTTCTTGTATGAGTAGAAAAAAGGCAGAGTTGTTATTCAAAATTCAGAGAGAGATAAGAAGATTGACAATATTTATCAAAGAAAGAAAGGATTGAAGCCACCTTTCTCTTAAGTGGATTTCCATCATTTTACAAGAATAAAATCCAATTTGATGAACCCAAGACTCTGGAAGAGACTATTAGGAGGGCCAAGTACTTGCATAAGTAGAACAAAGGTAGAGTAGTTTCTCATAAGTCATGGAGAGATAAGAAGAATGAAATGATGAACCAAAGAAAGAAAGGATTCAAGCCACCTTTCTTCAAGAATATCTCTAATACATATCAACAAGGTTAGCCAACTCAGAGTGAGTCCAAAATGGCATAATATTTGGGAAAAAGAGAAATACAACTAATTAAATGTTGGGGCTGTAAGGAGGATCATATGTACATGGATTGTCATCATAGAGAAGATAGAATGAGGACTGTGCAAAATATACAGGAGGATACTATATTAGAATATGCGGGTATAAATATTCCAAGGATCTATGCAACCTCAGAAGATCGGCATGCAAATCACCAGTCCCACATGATTAAAGTAGAAAGTAAGATTTCAAATCATCATGTTTCTATTTTAATTGATTCTAGAGAAATCCATATTTACATTGATCCTAAGTTAGTTGAAAGATTCCATTTGAAGAGAAGTTAGGATGAGATATCTTGGTTGGTTCAATGACCCATTGGGACCAACAGAAATATTAATGAGAACAGAAATATTAATGAGATTGGCAAAGGTTGTCCAATAGACATGAATGGAGTGAACACCATTGCATATCTAAACATCATACTATTGGGGTCCTATTATGTTCTAATTGGAATTGGTTGGCTAGACATGCATCATGTTGTGCTAGATTTCCATAACAATAATTTCACTTGTCTTGATGAAGAAGGGAAGTAGATTAGAATGAAATGGATTCCAAGACCCATTTCCATAAGGGAATTTCAACTTTATAGTGGAAGAGGTGCTTCAGGAAATGATGCATGTTGTTTGCAGCTCATGTGGAAGAGACAACCAAGATTAAAGGTCCAAGTATTGAGGACTTTTTAGTATTGTGAGATTTTGAGGATGTATTTGGGGAGATACCAGGTTTTCCACCAAAGAGAGATATATATTTCTCGATTTATATGATACTTGGACCTGCTCCAGTATTCAAGACTCCTTACAGAATGAGCACATCAATTTTTAAAAGAGTTACAAGTGAAACTATAAGAATTTCTAAAGAAGGGGTACATAAACTTGAGTGTCTTACCTTAGCAAGCAACAATACTCTTTGTGAAAAAAAAGGATGGGATCTTGAGGTTGTGTATTGACTTTATATAGTTGAATAAGCCATTGTGAAGATTGAATACCCTTTGCCTAGGATTGATTATCTCTTTGATTAAATAATAGGAGAAAATATATTTTCAAAGATATATCTAATATCAAGTTACCATCAAGTAAGGATCAAGGATGAAGACATAATCGAGAAAACTTTTAGAGCTAGGTATGAACATTATGAGTTTGTAGTGGTGCCATTTGAGTTGACAAGTGCACCAACTACCTTTATGTGTTTTATGAATGGTATATTCAAAAATTACCTGGATACAATTGTTATTGTATTCTTGGATGACATACTTATCTATTCTATGTTAGAGGAAGAACATGAACATCACTTGAGGTTGGTGCTATAGGTTATAAGAGAGAATTAGTTGTATTCCAAGCTGAGAAAATGTTCTTTCTATTAGAGGAAGATCCATTACTTGGGACACATAATTTTAGAGGAAGGGATAGCAATAGATCTAGAGAATGTTTAAGCCATTAGATGATGGCCAACACCAAGGAATGTAACAACAATAAGTTCATTTATGGGGCTTGTTAGATACTATAAGAGATTCATAAAGGGATTCTCCAATATTTATCACTCCATCACTTCTTTGCAAAACAAGGGAATGGAATTTTAATGAACTCAAAGTGGGACAAAATTTTCCAACTACTAAATGAATTTTTAACTAGTGCACCTATTTTGAAGATTGTAGACCCAAATGAGGATTTTTGGTATGCACAGATGCATGCAAACATGGACTTGGTAGACTCCTTACTCAAAATGGACATGCCATTTGTTATGAGTCCATGAAACTCAAAGAGAATGAAAGGAATTATGCCACATATGACTTGGATCTTGTTGCCATAGTTCAAGCACTGAAGATGTGGAGGCATTATTTAATGGGAAAGGAATTCAAATTAAGGACAGATCACAGTGGTATGAATTATTCTTTTGAGTTACAAATTTTGAATTCCAGGGAAACTAGATGGACAAAATATCTTAGTGAATATGACTTTGATGTCAAACATATCAAAGGAAAAATGAACAAGGTTGTTGATGCACTCAGGAGAAGGGTCCATGCAATGCATGCTACAACTATCAACACATATAAATTAGATTTAAAGAACATGATTTTAGAATTTGTTGTTACAATTGGGCATTACCTACAGGTAAAAGAAGGCCTACATCAGGAAAATGTACAATAGAGGTACACAACATATAAATTAGGAGAAGATGCAATATTGATGCATACAAATTGAGTTTGTGTTCCTAATTCAAATGAATTAAATAATTTGGTACTAAAATAAATGCACAATGTTCCATATGTTGGTGATCCAAGAGGATCTAGAATGCTCATAAAGGTTTAGGAGGATCCTGAAATGCTCAAAATTTGGTCGTCTCAATTTTTTTTGAAAAGGACTTCATTGTGTAGAGCCCAGAGAGAGCTTTTCAACAGTGCAAAAATAGCCTCAAATGAAGTTCATATGAAAAATTTATGGACAGTCAAAGTTTTGGTCAAACATGTCAAAAGTCAAAATCCAAAAAGAGGGTGACACATGACACACATGTACAAATGAGTTGGCAAGATGACAAGGAAACCATACAAGTCCAAGTGGACCAATAAATTCTTGACACATGGCATGTTAGTACAAGCTTAGATGGACCAATGAGAGACTACCATGTGGCAGTCTCCCATTGGCCTCTCATGGCTATGGGTTATCAAAATTGTTATGAGGTCGACCAGAGTCGAACCCTCGACCTCCCATACAACAATCCAATGGCTTACCATTATGCCATACCATGTGACTTAATAGTCATATGTTAAAACTTAAAGTTTGTGGAGTTGTATAATCGATGGAAAAGGGGGGGGGAGAGGGCCAAGCCCCTATCCCACGGTTTATTTGTATATCATATAACCAACACCAAGATTCACAGAAGGGGTTACAACTATTTGCCACTATATACAATGATCACATACTATATATGTTATGTGGTTGCAATAAAACACCAAAGGGGGAAGAGAACCATGGGGTCGAACTTGTGACTTCCTCCCACATAAACCCAAGCCTTAACCAACACGCCAATGGTTCCATTTGTTACAGAGATTCCATAGGGACCGGTTTTAACTTGATTCCATCGTTAAAAAAAGGTTCATACCACAGACGGGTCCACGCCCTATTTAAGACTGGGCATAGATCCCAAGGGAAAGGAGGAGTGCATCAATTTTTGTGCAAGGTACAGTTAGTACATTGAGATGTGTGTTGAGGAGTGGAACCATGATGGTGTGGTCTCATTTTATGTTCCATTAAGGACCATGTCCAAACATAGCCTTGTTCATTCTCATTTTTCTCGTCTTTCCAAGAGGAGCGTGATGGTGATGTTGTTTTTGTGCTAAGACGTTGTCTATGAAAGTCTTAGTCCAAATTTCCATGTATGAGAACCATAGTGCATCAATTGGCATGTAAGGGGGTGAAATTGATCCAGTTCAGAATATGGTCGAGTTTATATTCATTTTTCTTAGAATTTCATGAGGAATTCAATGGTAAAATCTATTTCTAGATTTGAGCAACATAATTGAAGAGTGACTTCAAGATTGTCTTTGTAAGTCCATTTTTATTGTATTTTTTACAATTGAGATTAATGAAGAGCATTATCACTATTAAAGGGGACTCAGAGATGTAGAATAGGAGAGGTGAACTCTGTCATCAAATATTGTCTTATTTAGTTCTTTTATTTTTTACTGTATCATCTCACATAATTCTGCAAAATTATCATCATTTCATGAAGTTTTGGATAAGTAAAAGATTCACATGTATTATGTAAATATATCAAATATGATCAAGAATAATTCTGAATCAAGTTAGATGTTGAAATGTGTGTTTAAAGAATAATTTGGCATCTAAGGATTTTTGGATCAAGTTGGTATTGAAGCTAGTTTTTGACAAGTATTTGCAAGTCGATGTGACGAGGTCCAAGACTCAAATTGGTGAAGGTGTTTGAAGACTCCTAGTGCAGATCTCTTGTTGCAGAGAATAACATGAGTAAATATCTCATGAATTTAAGTCTCCAGAAGGACATTAACCGACAAATTCAGAAGGATAATTCTGAATTAAGGATACAACTACAATCTCTTGAGGAGGAGAAGTAGAAGATTTAAGATCGATTGATATGTTGTGAAGAATTCCATAGAGGTATTTTTCATGAATTATAAATAAAGTTATAGGCTAAGAACCAAATATTAGCACCATTCCATGAATCTAAGAAAGTAGAGAATGAAATATCTCAAATTCAAGAGAGACTATCTCCTACAAACTGTTTAACCGAGGAAGATAATTCATTATATTCTTCTTTTCCCCATCAATATGGATAATGCTCAAGTATGAGTGAAGTAGGAAGAACTTAAAATTAAAAGGTCCTTCATAAGTATTTAGTATTACCTTCCATCCCAGTGAAGGGTAACAGATGCAAGACATCTCCAGGAAGAGATGTGCATTTTAAAGAGGGAATGAAGACATTTCCCACTTGTAAGACCGGTACGAATTTATGGTATAAGTATCCATGTTATTCCTATGGAACTAGTAGCCATAATATGGAGAAATGTTGAAGAATACAATCCTTGCAAGAAAATCCATCCCAGAAAAAAGCTAAAAACAAAGGTCATTTTCCAAGATGGAAGAAAAGGGGGAATAACAAGAAGGGATTGTGGTTCCAAGATGGAACAAGAAACTCTGCTCTTATTGTGGTAAGAGTGGAAATCAAATAGAGAAGTTTTGGAAACTTTATAAACACTTATGTCCAAAGATGAACCAGGAAGATGTAATGGCACTTACAAGAAGACAGATAGCTACCCCAAGTGAAGTTAATAGTCTTGCTTAAAGATTAGAGAAATAATGCTTCTTAATGGATGGTCTTAATAGTGTAATGTATGAAGACATCGAGGTATGGTTCATGGACAGTGGCTCATCCCACCACATGACAAGAATGAGATCGGTATACCTTACTTTCTTAGAGATCGATACATATTGCTATGTAGGATCTGGAACTAACACCAGACAAGCAGTAAGAGGGATTGGATATGTAAGATTCCATCTCGAATCAGAAGGATTTCTGGGAATAGAACATATGTTATATGTTCCAGATTTGAAAGTAAGCCTACTCTTAGTTGCAGATTTTGAAGATGAAGGATATGCAGTTGCATTCTAGGACGAACATGTATTTGTGTATTCAAAGGAAGCTACTTAGGACACATCAATAGTGATTGGTGTTCAAAAGGAGAGGTTGTAAAGGTTACTGGGAAGACTTATACTTGGGTCCAATGGTTTCTTAGATTCAACGTCAAATTCAATGTCAGATTAAACATCAACGTCATAGGCATTGTCAGAGACATAAATATTTGAGACTCCTTCTAGTACTAAGGGAAGAATGAGTCCATGAAGAAGCCACCTATCAAAAAATGATTCATTTTGGAAAAATGTTGTAAATATGTATGTTTGTAATTAAGCAAAAATAGTATGCATATGTAAATGGGTTTTATAAGTCTATTTCTATTGTTGTATTAGAGGGCTTGTTAGCCACTCCTTAGAGAATTTTAAGAGTGAGAGGAATATTGTAGGTATTTCTATATAGCCACTTTTTATAGAATTTAAGAGTGAGAGGAATCTTGTAAGGATTTCTAAATCCTTTCGACAACAATAAAGACAAGTATAGTTGTCTTATTAATAGCTAATGAACTGCGTTATTATCTATGTAATAACATTCTTATTCTGAAGTACCAAAGGTGAAGGAATAGAAGAATGCAAGCAATTGGAACATGTAGATCAAGAGCGGGAAAAACATCAAAGTTATGCAAATCTTCCTAGAGCTAGAAAATAAATAGTCTTCTTTGTACATATAAGAGGTAAATAGTTTGTAAATATGTATTCTATAAACATATCTGAGAGGTTATTCCATGTTCATGTAGATGTATACCTTGAGTAGAAGCAAGTCAAGCAGTACAAAAGTTTGTGGAAGACATGTTTAGAGTTGCTTTCACGACAGGAGAGAGGAAATGAATAGGGAATTCATTCATAAAATCCTATAGATACATCATCAGTACATGAACAGTTAACCCAGATGGGAAAGGCATAGATCAACATTTGATTTGTTTTTTATGATTGTCGAGATGGACTATATTCAACAAAGAAAGATATGGGGGTGGATGTTGAGTACATGATTCAGATTTGGATATCGTATAACAAAGAGAATTAATGAGCAAACTTTTGTGATGAGGGAACTAATGAGATAGAACCATAGATAGACCTAAGCTAGTGCCAATAACCATGAGCAAAGAGTCAGAGCTATTGCTAGGATCCAAAGTGAGAGCCATGTTTTAAACAAGAAGACATAAGTACACAGATCTAGAAAGAAAATTTGTATCCAAGATCGAAGATCCTCGATGGAGGTCCAAAATAAAAAAGTCTAAGATAAGAAATTAGTCCCAGAATATTCAGTAAGGTGAAAGAGTGAAGAAGCTTCATAATCACTAAGTTATTGAATAAGATAATTTCAGCAAGGTGGAAGACTGAGTAATATTTATCATCATTAAGTTGTTGAAATATTTATACTTTTGGAGGTCCAAAAGTTGTTCATTGGAAAGGTGTGATCCAGGAGGATCCTAAATGCTCATAAAGGTCCAGGAGGATCCAAAAATGCTCGAAATTTGATCATCTCAAATGTTCTCGAAAATGAATTCATTACGTAGAGATCGACGTGAGCTTTCCAACAACGCAAAAATCACCTCAAACGGAGTTTGTATGAAAAATATATGGTCGGTCAAAGTTTTGGTCAAACATGTCAAAAGTCAAAAGCCAAAAAGGGGGTGACACATGGAATCACTAGAATGGTGAAAAGTAGCACATCCATATAGCTGAGTGTCCAAGGTGACAAGGAAACTATACAAGTCAAGGTGGACCAATTAGATCTTGACATGTGGTATGTTTGTACAGGCTTAGATGGACCAATGAGAGACCACCACATGGCAGTGTCCCATTGGCCTCTCATAGCTATGGGTTATCAAAATTGTTATGAGGTCAACTGAAGTTGAACCCTTGTCCTTCCATACGACAATCCAAAAACTTACCATTATACCATACCATGTGACTTAACAGTCATATGTTAAAACTTATATTTAATTTTGTGGAGTTGTATAATCAGTGGATCAAAGTTTTGTCAAACATGTCAAAAGTCAAAAGCCAAAAAGGTGATTATTATTGAATCACTAGAATGGCGAAAAGTAGCACACCATATAGCCGAAAGGTCCACAGACAAGGAAACTATACAAGCCAAGGTGGACCAATTAGATCTGATGTGGTACAAGTCAGGAATAAAGCTTGATGGACCAATGAGAGACCAATTACACATGGCAAGTTGTCCCACAATTCTCTCATGGCTATGGGTTATCAAAATTGTTATGAGGTCAACTGAAGTTGAACCCTTGTCCTTCCATACGACAATCCAAAAACTTACCATTATACCATACCATGTGAATTAAAATTCATATGTTAAAACTTATATTTAATTTTGTGGAGCTAATCAAAGGAAAAGGAAGGGGGTGGAGGGGGTGGGGGTGCGAGGGTTGAGCACCTGACCCACGGTTTATTTGTATACCATATAACCAATACCAAGATCCATAGAAGGGGTTACAAATGTATGTCACTATATACAATGACTCCGTACTATATGTGTTATGTGGTTGCAATAAAACACCAAAGGGGGGAGAGATCCGTGAGGGTCGAACCCGTGACTCCTCCCACATAAATTGAAGCCTTAACCAATGCACCAATGACACCATTTGTTACAAATATTCCATGTGGACCAGTTTTAAATTGATGCCATTGTTAACCAAAGGTTTGAACCACGGTTGGGTCCGCACCCTATTTAAGACCGGGCACGAATCCTGAGGTAGAGGAGGAGTGAATTTATTTTTGTGCAGGGTACAGTCAGTGCATTGAGATGCATGACAAGGAGTAGAACCATGATGGTGTGGTATCGTTTTTCATTCCATTAAGAACCATGTCCAAACATAGCCTTGTTTATACTTGTTTTTATCGTTTTTCTGAGAGGAGCATGATGGTGATGTCATATTTGTGCTAAGATGTTGTCTGTGAAAGTCTTAGTCCATATTGTCATGTATGAGAACCATAGTGCATTGTTTGGAATGTAAAGGAGGTGAAATTGAGCCAGTTCAGAATATGGTCGTTTTTATACTCATTTTTCTTACAATTTCATGAGGAATTCAATGGTAAACTCTATTTCTAGATTTGAGCAACAGAATTGAAGAGTGACTTCAAGATTGGCTTTATAAGTCCATTTTCATTATAATTTTTGAAAATTGAGATTAATGAAGAGTAGTTGCATTGTTAAAGGAGCCTCAAAGATGTATCCTAGGAGAGGTGAAATCTGTCATAAAATGTTGTCTTAATTAGTTATTTTATTTTATGTTGTGTCATCTCACATAATTTTGCAAAATTATCACCATTTCATGAAGTTTTGGATAAGTAAAATATTCACATGTTTTATGAAAATCTGTCAAATACGATCAAGAATTATTACGGATCAGGTTAGATGTTGAAATGTGTGTTTAAAGAATAATTTGGCATCTAATGATTTTCGGATCACTTGGACACCCAAGTTACTAGAAAAAAATTGCAGCAATGAGAAGCCAATAGTTTTGGCCATGCATGAAAAAGGATGTGGGTGATTACATAGCCATATGCATGGAGTGACAAAGAGTAAAGGTTGAGGATGGACACCCAATAGGTTTTCTATAGCCATTTCCAATTTAGAGTGGAAGCAAGAGGTAGTAACGATCAATTACATTACAAAGTTCCCTAGGATAGCAAGGAAAAATGACTCAATAATTAGGATAGTGGATAAGTTGACAATGTCTACCCATTTTATTGAAGAATATTTTTCTGGATGTAACTATGTGAGAGGTTTCAAAACGTCCAATGTTTCAAGTGGACACTCCACCCATAATCAAGGACACAAGAATACAATATGATTGAAAGAGAGTGATTAGGCTTGTTTATATAGAAGAGGAAAGATCAGTAGACCATACATGAGAGATGGAAGCAAAGAGACATAAAAGGTAAAAATAATAACTTAATAGATTAAAAGAGGTAGTCGTTGAATAAAAGATAATGGTAAAAAAGATTGGAATAATAAATTAAATAAAAATCTAGTCGTTAAGATTAGGGCTATATGGGATAATCATAGAGGAGGTAAAAGTTAATGGGAGGAATGGGGAAAAAACAATTAATAGAATAACTTATGTTAGTGTTCAAAATTTATGGATAGATAGGGATAAGATAAAACAATATAAATATAGGGGGGGAATAATTATTTAAGAAGTTAGTAAAATATTGGGAGATCAAAAAATGAAAGGGTTTTTAATGGGATAATAAAAGAGTGGAAAAAGGGGACGGGGGGGAGATAATATAAACATAATAAAGAACGAGATAAGAATAATAAATAAGGGGTGGGGGGTAAGGTAACAAATTATTGAGATTCAGAGAAATATATGGAGAAGGTAATAGTTAAAAAAAATGATCAATGAATTTAAGGGGGGACAATGATTAAAGAGATAACATTTTTTTGATCAAGAGGTCTTGGTAAGATTAATAATAGAAGCAAAGGAAATCAATAATTGGGAGTGGTGATATTATAATGAAATAACAAAGGGAAAGAATTTGTGAATCAAATCTAGAGGAATTCTTTGATAAAGATAGAGATTAATGAAAATTCCAAAGAAGGTTAACTTTTGAAACCAAGGTGAAAAGGGGAAATTGAGGTGAAGAAGAGAAATAAGTAGGGAGAGAATATTGGAGGCAAGGAAAATACCAATAGAGTATCCAGGATGAGGGATAGGAGGAGAAGATCAAAACTTAAAAAGGAGGGAGGTAGCCTAATGATCAAGGTGATGGATGGTGGGATTCAAGGATTGGCTAAGATTATAGTCATCTTTCTGATTAAAGTTATTGGGATGTTTTTTGATTTGAAGGGATTCTTGGATGAGTCGGGAAGAGTAATGAGGGGAAAAGGATAATATTTTTGTTCGTTCAAAGAAAATAAGGTGCTTACATTTGAAAGAGTGTTGGGCAATAGAGGATTTTGATTTTCGGTTATGGGTGGTATCAACAATATGCTCTTTAAGCCTAGTGTTATCGGACTAATCGGTAAGTACAAACACAAAAAAATCTCCCTAGATCCCACTAGAAACTAGAACAAAACATAACATAATATAATACTTTCCCTAATCTCTAATTATTGAGTTTACTATCTACAAGATATAGACAACATACCTTTTAAATGTCGTTTCCTATTTCCATTGCCATCCTAGCTCCATTCCAATGGTCCTGTGATATTGAACCTACAAGGTAACACAAGCTAACCAAAGTGAAAGAAACACAATGTACTTAACAAGAACCTATGTATGTGATCAAGGAATCATACAATAAAACAAACATATTAAAAGGAAAGAAACATATCGTTGTATCATATTAAAAGGAAAGTGGAGAATACATCCAAAATCCTTGATGTTGCAAGGTCCCCTTTCAATGGTACTTTTCTCCAACACACACACTTTCTCCAAAGCCTTTGAATGAAGAAGATCCACCATGTAGCTTGTAGAACCAAAACAAAGATCTCAAGAGGAAGTAGAACTCTCCATACAAATCTTAGCCTATTCAACCTTAGACTTTCCATGAGAGATCCCTCTTTATATAGTGTGAAAGAGAGATGGATGAGGAGATTAGGATGACCCCACAAAATCAGAGAAGTGAGTAAGATCCAAACCAATCGGAGGCCACCTCATCTTCTAGAATATCCCTTTCTAGAACATTCATAAAATTTGACTTTTCCTTAGCTTTTAGCATCATCACACTCTAGGTATAAGGCGGCCTGCGATGACCCTCCTTAATAAGGTTTTTGAGAAAGGAAAGCAAACCACTCTCTTCATGGAGAAAGACTCTTTTTATCTTTTTCAGGGAACATGAACACATGTTGTCAATAGATCACTAGGGTGACCAAAATAATGTGTAACAGAATGCCCCTGAAAGTATGAAGATGGAAATCGTGACATTTGAAATACTTTGTAGAATGTGTGTGTCAAACAAGGAGCACACCGATCGGGAACCTGCAAACAATCAAGAATCTACATAATAATATACCGTCGTCTGAGGTAGGCATTCCCATACTCAGATTACAAAATTTCAAGTGAGTCATGGCCAATAAATATACACTGTGGATCCATGTCATTATGAATCAACATAGCCACAAAGAATACACTATGGATCTATGCTCTAAAAGGACTCAAGTTCAAACATAGCCACAAGACATACAAAGTGGATCTATGTGTCAACAAAAGTCATGAATACTCCATCGCAATCTGGACCAAAATGATAAGATACATGGTCTTCATTTCCATCATCTCTAAGTATGAATCTAGCCATGTGATTACAGGTGCTGAAGTCGAACATGGTAAAAACCACTTCATTACCGGTCATTAATGAAAACCATTAACAAGTGCGAGGGAAATCACCATTGATGTCAATGAATCCTAAGGTACCCCAGTACAATCCAACGAATGCGAATAAATGAGTTTAAGTCGAACACTCAAAGGAATATTCCAATCAGGGGTCAATGATGTGAACCCACTATTGACACAGGGGCAGACCGAGGGTTCAACGCTTCAACAATGCACCAACAAAACCCTAACTATTGACCCTTTCGACAACACCTTCGAAGCAGGCGAGGTATCACCTGAGGTAGAGGCAGGGGGGGTTACAAGACTCAGGTGTTTGTAACCAAGCTTGGACACAAATATATGATTACAATTACCTCACAAAGTACTTAAGAACCACATGAATTAGTTTATCAACTTGATTCACATCACAGAACAAACCCTAAGAATAGATCGGCGCAGTAACACTAAGAAAATACACATCGTACTTAGTATCATAAGTTAGATATAGCACCTTCAACATAAATAAAGCACTAAGAATTTGTGGATCTATCTATCATATATAACAATCAATGCACTAAGCAGATTCACAACATAAACATCATAGTACAAAGCAAACCATCAACACATGATATATGTGGTTCGCCCCAGTGTGGGGCTACACCCACCAACTGCTTCTTCTTCTTTATTAGGCTTCAATCTCTTACATTATTCTTCTCCTGTGCACTAAGCCATAGAGCCAAGCTTCACACTGGACAAGTGATATGCGCACTAAGCACCAGATCCACCTTCCCAAAATTAGGTCAAGGCACAAAGCCAACTCCTCTATCAAGCACAGAGCCTTACAAAAACAGTTTGTTGCACTAATAAACCCAAAACTACTTGCACTTAGCCTTGCAAGCTACTGACTCCGCTTCTACTACTACTCATCCTTACAATCTTATTCTTATTTATACTTTTACATTTACAAAAAGGCTTAATCATGGGTAAACCCATGTGACAACATCCCATAACCTGTTACAAAACCCTAAGAACCTCATGATGGGTCCACAAATCCCACGAAACAAGTGATATCCACGATCTCATCTCTGCCTAGGCGCTCCTTCCTCGATCACTACGTCGAAGTACAAAAAGTGGTCAAAACTGACCAAAATTTCCTCAAAAACTTGGTCAATGGCCAATAGGCCCCCAACAATCACCTGTGATGCATCAAGAGTCACTCAGATCTAGGCAACGCTGCTTCAAAGGCCTCAAGATGCCTCGACTTGCTACTTCACTTGAGCCTCCTTCTCATCGAGCTCTTGAATCATCTACTCTGTAATAGGCCCTTCCAGGCATTGTTCTACTATCACAACCACTTGGTCCACTTGCAAACCTTGTCCTTTGATCTCTTCAAACACCACGCAGGCTTTCTCCTACATTGGTTGTAGCCTTTGTGTAACTTCCATTACTTTTCCCTGGATGGAAGTAATCTACTATTTGGGCGCATGTTGTTCTTGTGATTTCTTCATTCTCTCGACTGTAGTGAGTCACTTCATCTGCGCTTGAACTGTGAGTGCCTGCTGTTGTGCCTCCTATAGCTATGCTTCCAACTTCCTAAGCTATAGATATTCCGTGAGGCATTCGTAGGTCTGCGTGATTCTGTCGCTTAGCTGTTTGCATTATAAGGTGAGGGCTCTGATCCTTCCAACTGCATTCCTAGTGTCTTCCTCCCTCTAATCACGCACTTCCTGTAGCGTTCTTATTACTACTTGTATATCCAACTCCGTTACCCTTACTTGAAGCTGTTGGATGGCCTCAACGAGCTTAATGACTTGAACCTCGACCGTCTCATGTTCCTCCTGTGCCAAGCCTGGCATAGAGAAAAGTGCTCTGCTCACCACTTCTTTGATTGCAGTCTTCTCTACGAGCAACTGGTCCTTTTCCCTCTATATCTTCGCTTTGTCTTCCTCGAACATCACCCAAAACTCATCTTTCTCGTTTTCATAAGCAGTTACATAGTACTGTACAACTCGTAATTGCTCCAAGATCTATTCTTTTTCTTGTTTCAAGGATTTTGTAGCCTTGTCCTTCTCTTCTTGGAATTGTTGAAGTCAAGCCTCTGTTGCTTCTGCAAGTCTTCAAAGTTGGGCTAGATCATCCCCCAACTCTACAGTCTCTGACAGGGAAGGTGCAGTAGGGACTGCGCGGATCGAGCGAATAGCTTCCTTTACATCGCTCAATTCCTTTTCTATCCTACCATACAATTCGTCTTGCTTCACTCCATATCTCTGCAAGAGATCCTTAGAAGAATCCTCCATTGCTCTGCATACTAGACTGATATCATCTTCTGTGACTATGGCCTCCATTTGGGGCTTACTGGCGCGGGTCTTTTGTCTTGCCAAAGGTTTCCGCGGAGAAATATTCCACTTCTGCGGAGTTATTGTTTCGACATGGGTATCTTTTGGCGAGGTAGCTTCACCTTCTTCTTGGTTTTATCCTTCATCCCCTCCACCCTGTCCATCTACTTCATCTCCTCCTCCTCCTAGGGAGCCAAATCCTTTTCCTTCAAAGGCGTTGTCTTCCTCATTAGTCTCTACATCTTGGACTTCCTCCTTTTTCTTCTTCTTCTCCGCGCTGGTATTTCCAACATGCTTGACCCAGGTGACCAAGGGGATTCCTAAGATGTCAACGTCGGAGAGATTTGCATCTAAAATGGGTATAAGGAACTCCTCCGACCATTCCTTGGTGATCTGCTCCATGTTGGTCAACTTGTAATAGGACTTCAATTCTTCCTTTCTCTCATCCTTGTGCGCAGTGATATATATGAAATTTTGATCTGCGTGGAACTTAGTGATTGGTCTGTACTGGTGCAAGGTGTGTAGTGTCATGCATGGGAATGACTCTATGGAAACCTTCAGTTGTTGATAGTAGGCATGGAGCACTACGTTTGACTTCCATTGATTCGACATGTCATTCATATACCATAATGTAGAAGATCTAGCTGCCAATGGCTCTAATGGATCAATTTCTGGAAAATATGCTCCCTCATGTATTTTCCAAGCTACAAATGCAATCAACACAAGTAGCCAGCTGAATTGGAACTCGTATCCTTGATCCTGCACTTCACAGAAGTCTTTCTCAAGCTCGTTGACGAGGTGACTCACCCAATTCATTTTCATTCCCTCCATGCTTTTCCCTGCGAGGTCCACCACAAAACCGATGACCTATGTGAGGCGGTTCTTTTGGACGAGCTTACCATCTATGAGATGGAAAGTGAGGCACATTGTGCCATCTTGGATAGAGGCTACCTTGTAGCCTCACTTTCCCTTTTGTACTTCGCCATATGCCTCTTTTATGCGTTGTGCCAGGGAGAGGTCTGAGGCCTTCTCTGGGTAGAACTACTGAGGGTCGGGTCTCTACATGCTCAATCCTGTGATCAGGTGGATCAACGTCATATCCATAGTAATCTGCCTATCGATACATATGTATCCACCATGATAGGATGACAAGAGGAATTTAACGCAAGTGTTAACCTCCTGATGTCGACCAAAATGAGGAATATTCATCACGTTGAGTATAATGGACTGCGCCATCTCCTTTATCCATGACTGGGTGACAATGCGAGGATTCTTCCCTGTGGTATTCATTAAGTATATATGAGGGGCGAGCATGGCGTAGTTCTTTCTGTCTCCATGGTTAAAGTCACTGTTCTTTAGGGATTGGATCTGTCCCAACTGGATTCCAACTACGTGTATCCCTTTTGGGATGTACGCAGTGATCAAAGTGTACTCATAGTCCCGTGGAATGCTATCCTAGTTAACCACACCAGCCAAAGGTGGGATATAGTCAGGTAAGATCAACGGGATCTACTTTGCATTAGCCAAATCATCATGATGCTTACTTCACTTCTCAGTCGCGGGGTTAGTATGGCCCGAACGTCGTGCAGTCAAAGGGGAAGCCTCCAGTCCCCTATTCGACGATGCCTGAACACCTTCAAACATAGTTATGTCAACCATAAACTTCTTAACGACCTCTTCGACAAACTTCTCTAACTCAGTATGTTCTCCCAACATTCTCACTTTTAAATGGATAAGTCAGGGTAGGAGAATGGACGGGTAGGTTAAACAAGAAGATGGCGATGTATAGTTTCTGAAATAAAAACTCAACACACAATCAATTCTATGTTAGCAATGTTAGTCATGGATGGCGAAAAGTGGTCCCGACACAATGTCCGATGGGTTAAATAAGCGAACGTCGTAACAGATTCTTCTAACAGGTAGGACTGGTTCCATTAATGTGAATCTGTCCATTATGGCATGGTCTTAACATCCCAAACATGGTCTATTCACCCATAAATGTGTTTCCTAGCTATTCTGGAGCATCGATTTAATGGTCGTGGCACCTCCAATGGTCATATAGCTTTGTCGAGGCAAAGTCCCATTCTGCGTGGTCCTGTTGTTTTGGCGAGGTTTAGAGCCTGCAACCCTGCCTCCTGCGAAGTCTTCTCTATAACCTCATGTAGATTTTCTAACTTGGCTTTGTTCTTACTAAGCTTCCTTACCTTCTTTCCTCTGATCCGAGTCTCTCTAACTGTTTATGGATTCCTCTTTCCATTCTTTTTCTTAGTTTCTCCTATCGTAGTTGTTGATGTACTTCCAATGGGTTTGAAGTTAATATCCTTTCCCTTGCCACTTCTTGGGTGGATTTACTTTCTTCTTGCATGGATAGGTCCCTTAATCCTTCTTTCGCTCTTCCAATTTCGATAGCTAATCCTCTTGCCTTCTACTGCTTCGACTTAACTTCTGGTTCTTCTATCAGTCGATCTATTTTCCTAGCTATGAAATCCCTTAGTTCTTAATTTTTCTTTTCTGTATCTTCTTCCTCTTCTTTCCTTCTGATCTGATCCTTCTCAATCCAAGTCTTTCCTAACAAAAGAGGGAAAGGGGCATTGTTCTTGACAAACTTAATGACTTCAAATTCCTCTTCAGTCGATGTTCCATGAATAATAATAGGTACATTAGTAATTCTTCCACATAAGGTTATCATATTTCCTTTGAATAAACCTATTTTTCCCAATGAAGATACTATAGTAGGCCTTCCCAAAATTTCCCAAGTGCTTTCTGTCATAGTATTCACTTGTGTTTCCTCATCCAAGACAAAGTCTATGTCGAAGTCTCCTATTCTTGTACCTATGCACTGTTTTTCTTTCATGATATCTAGTAAACTAACATCTTTGTGATCATTCATTGCTGGCTTCCTCTGATCCTTTCTCTTTCTGATATTCTAACATGCTCTTATTCTCTTGAATCATGTTCATTGTCAACTTTAGCAATCATCCTTGGGAAATCCTCAAGATCATGACCAACAATTTTACAACAAAGACAAATAGGACCTATACCAGGGAATTTCTTAGCAAGATGTCCCGGTCTTCTGTAATTATAACATAGGGTTAATCCTCTCTTCCTCTTGTACTGCGCAGTAGGATCATAGTGTTGGACCTGCAATCTGCAAAAATTCTTTATAGGTTCCTGCATCCACTTGTTAGTCCAAAAATTCTTTCTATGCATAGGAATAACATATCTTTCTTCATTTATATTAGCCTTACTTAGATCAACTCTTTCTTCCTACTGCGCCCTAGCTTTCAGACTAGGACAAAATCTATTAAACATACCTAAATTCATGCTTTCGAAACAAAAAATTTCACTTATCTTACTCTTATCAAATTACAAATATTTACCTCTTTCAAGATCTTACCTTAGATCAAGTTTCTTTCTTAGCACATAGCTTCGCAAGTCAAGTAGAATATTGTGCACTACAATGATAAATCTACACACAGAGCTTCTCTTTTCTTTACTTCAGTTCCCAGTAATCACAGTTCTAGTTCTCGGTAATGGAACCATTTCTTGGCACAGGGGAGGACCCAAGGTTCAATGCTTCAACAATGCACTAACAAAACCCTAACTATCGAACCTTTCGGCAACACCTGCAAAGAAGGTGAAGTCTCACCCAAGGTAGAGGCAGGGGGGTTACAGGACTCAGGTGTCTGTAACCAATCTGGGACACAGATATGTGATTACAATTACCTCGTAGAGTACTTAAGAACCACATGCATTAGTTTATCAACTTGATTCACATCGCAGAACAAACCCCATGAATAGATCGACACAGTAAAACTAACAAAATACACTTCACAATTAGCATCATAAGTTATATCTAGCACCTTCAACATAAATAAAGCACTAAGCATTCATGGATATATCTATCATATATAACAATCAATGCACTAAGAAAATTCACAACATAAACATCATAGCACAAAGAAAACCATGAACAAAGGATATACGTCGTTCACCCCAGTGTGGGGCTATGTCCACCAACTACTTCTTCTTCTTTATTAGGATTCAATCTCTTACATTCTTCTGCTCCTATGCACTAAGCCACAGAACCAAGATTCGCACCAGAGAGGTGATCTGTGCACTAAGCACCAGATCCACCTTCCCAAAATCAGGTCAAGGCACATAGCCAACTCCTCTATCAAGCAAAGAGCCTTACAAACACATTCTGTTGCACTAAGCAACCCAAAACTACTTGTACTTAGCCTTGCAAGCTATCAAATCCATTTCTACTACTACTCATTCTTACAATCTTATTCTTATTTATACTTTTACATTTACAAAAGGCCTAATCATGGGTAAACACATGGGCCGACATCCCATAACCCATTACAAAACCCTAAGAACCCCATGCTGGGTCCACAAAGCCCACAAAACAAGTGAGATCCACGATCTCATCTTTGCATGGGCGCTCCTTCCTCAATCACTGGGTCGAAGTCCAAAAAGTGGTCAAACCTGACCAAGATTTCCTCAAAACTTGGTTGAGGGCTAACACCCACTGTTGAAAGCAAAGAAACCTTCCATTGAGGCATGCAAGCTCTAAGGTAATGAATGATTTATAAGCCTAATTCTCGGATAATGTGATGAAGTCGATAGGAAAATACTCATCACAGGAGGGCATTGATGTATCCCCCATCAATGACATGACATATGTAACATATTTGAGGTAGATCAGAGTATGAAGTGATTCAAAACTGACACAAGGAAGGCCGACATGGTATAAAATTTATAACTGCAAATGGCCGACTAGATAGAAGGCTTGTTTAGGTTGGACTTCTCTTGAACATATGAACAACACGACAATGGTATTGGTAGCATTGACTCAAGGAGGACCCAACATATGAATTTGTGTATGGTCAAACGAGAGACAAATGGATTTCCCAACCCGGATATAATGATGAAGGGGGGTGTCATGTTCAAAAGTGACTATTACTACCACTAACACAAAATATAGAGACACATTTCTTTCCCAATTCCCCCCCACCATTTCTGGCGAGTACCTCTTTATTTTTATGCAAGCTTGAGGAGGATAACATATGATTTTTGATGTAAGCTCATTCTTCAGACAAGTCCCTCAGAGTATATTTAACAAACCCTAAGAAGGAGTGGTTTGTTCCCATATGGGTCTTTCAATGTTTTTTTAACGAGTCCAAAGAGAGAAAACTCAGAGGTTTTTCAATTTTAAAGAGTCTGAAAAAAACTTAAAGAGAACTCCATCAGGTCCTTTTTCATAAATTAATCTGACGAGACCGAAAAAGTGATAATCTACCGCTCATCAGATGTTTTCTTCAAATAATTTTAGAAGCGTGAAAAGATCTTAAAGGATACTCCATAGGATTCATTTTTCGTCTCACCATTACGAGTTTGAAAAAATGACAAAAGACTACTTGATTACATTCTCATGGTTTCACAAGCGCGAGAAAGAATCAAGACTCTGCTCGGAGTTTTTCCTGAAAAACCCTAAAAGGATCTGTACATGCGACAAATATAGAAACAAACCAAAAAAGTGGACCCTTGTTCCAACGTTTTACCTCTAGACTTTTTCAATCTACAAAAATCAACCACTTGCAAAGTTGTTAGGACTTTAGGGTTTGGATGAAGCATAAAAACTAATATATTGTACAAATGAAAAGTAATAAAAATCAATAAAATAGGTAAAAAACGACATTTCACTATTTAATTTGTAAATTCACCCAAAAATTGCTCCAAACCCTCTCTTTACCTCGATTTTCAACTGCAGATTGTGGAGTGCGTGGCTGATCATTCCACGAATCATCTCCGCATAAAAGGTAATCTTCATTTCCTTCATCTTTCCATGGATTAAAATTTGATTTTCATTGGTTAAAAATGTTATTTTGGGTTGATTTTTTGAGGTTACCCATGTGTTTCGATTGTCACAGGTGCCCTATATCGAGACTTGTGATAATTTAGGATCTTCGTAGTCGACCCTAAAGATAGGGTGCAAGGACTCCACATTGTGAAAATGCATAGGCCTATGATGACCGCAACCCAAAATTTCAAAAGATGAACCCAATAAGGGAAACCCCTCAAGAAATAAAATTATGTTGCTAATCTCTTTTTATGTTTCCTTGGCAGGTCTTCCACGGTTAAGATGTTGGAATGGAGTGAGAGAGAGCATGAAGAAGAAGACTACTTCGCCTGGAATGACCCGGGAATAGTTATGGGCCTCCGACAGTGTGGGTTGTTGAAATTATTCAAGATACAGGGTATGAGGGCCCAACTGAGACTCCTTGAGTACTTAGTTCACATGTTGGATGTGAATGAGAAAGCATTTTATTTGGGTGCCCACACACTCACCATATATATCGAGGATATATATTTCATAATAGGACTTTCTCGTTGTGGATCACAGGTGACACTAATAGGTAGTAGGGGTGGCGGTGAGCCTATGAACCACTACATCAGTGAACATTGTGTGTTGAGTACCTAGACAGATAGTGTTAAGGTCACTATCAGGGATGTCGAAGACTTTCCTCTCCAGACTATCCTCTATACCATAACTCGCATGGAAGGGAGTGTAGCTCCCCATATGGCTCTACAAATCTATTTTCAGTATTGATTGGAGTGTATGGAGCCCCAAGTCTAATGGTAATAGGAAACGGCATGGAATGGAGCAAGGATGGAAATGGAAATAGGGAACAACATTTAAAAGGTATGATGTCTATCTCTTGTTAGATAGGAAACTCAATAATTAGAGATTAGGGAGAGTCTTATATTCTTTTCTATTTTTTTCTAGTCCCCAGTATGGTTGCCAATTTTGTTATAGGACTAATCAGTAAGTGCAGACACAAACAAATCTCCCTAGATCCCACTGGAAACTAGAACAAAACAAAACATAATATAAGACTTTACCTAATCTCTAATTATTGAGTTTACTATCTAACAAGAGATAGGCAACACACCTTTTAAATGTCATTTCCTATTGCCATTTCCATCCTAGCTCCGTTCCAATGCTCCTGTGATATTGAACCTGCAAGGGAACATAAGCCAAACAAAGTGAAAGCAACATAATATACTCAACAAGAACCTAGACATGTGATCAAGGAATCATACAATAAAACAAGACTAGTTTTATGGGAAAGAAACATATCATTGTATCATATTAAGAGGAAAGAAAATCCTTGATGTTGCAAGGTCCCCTTTCGATGGCTCTTTGATCCAACACATACACTTTCTCCAAATCCTTTGAATGAAGAAGATCCACCATATAGCTTATAGAACCAAAGCAAAGCTCTCAAGAGGAAGTAGAACTCTCCATACAAATCTTAACCTATTCAACCTTCACCTTTTCCATGAGATATCCCTCTTTATATAGTGTGAAAGAGAGATGGATGAGGATATTAGGATGATCCCACCAAATCAGAGAAGAGAGTAAGATCCAAACCGATTGGAGGCCACCTCATCTTGTAGAAGATCCCCTTCTAGAACATTTGTGAAATTTGACTTTTCCTTATATTTTAGCATCATCGCACCCTAGGTATAAGGCAGTCTGCGATGACCTTCCTTAATAAGGTTTTTGAAAAAGGAAAGCAAATCACTCTCTTCATGGAGAAAAAATCTTTTTATATTTTTCAGGGAACATGAACACATGTTGTCAGTAGATCACTAGGGTGACCAAAATAATGTGTAACACCTAGCTTTAAATCTTCTACAAGTTTGTCCCTTGTAAGTATTCCCACAAGAACAAGGAATTTGGTAAACACTTGGGCCAAGAATCGGGTTGGATTTATCGTTAGTTGTTCTGAAAAGTTGTTTTAGGGTTTTTTAAGGTTTGAACACGGTTTTTATATTCTTCTTAGATATAAGTTTTACAATATGATGTGTGGTGCCCTGAATATAAGGAAGAGATAGGAGAGCCTGAGGAGGGGAGGAGGTTTTTGTTTTAGGGTTGTCAGTTGAGCGGAAATCTCAGTTGATTCGAGAGATATAGTAGTCATTTGGTAGAAGAGATTTGGTTAAATGGGAATTTTTAATAGTGAGGAA
>SNQJ01S0010167.1:296348-314309 GCA_010110895.2 Picea sitchensis
TTAGGAATTCCCTTAGGTCAGTCAAAGACTCTATTGATCCCATCGAACATAAAGGGGTCTATATGATCCCATGTTCTTGTGGTAAACAATACATAGGTGAAACAGGTCGTTCCTTTAGAATTAGGATTCAAGAACACGCCGCTAACATCAAACACAATCGCACTCGTCCCTCAGCTCTCGCAGAACACTCAGATAAAACCAAACATCACATCTGTATTGAAGAAACCAAAATCCTTGCCAGGATAGATCACTATCACAATAGGAAATTCAGAGAAGCAATCGAAATTGAAAAACAACCTAATAATCTAAACAGAGATGATGGGTGGAAAATTAGTCATAATTGGATCCCTACCCTAGCCAATATGAATAATTCTAAATAAAAATTAATAAACAAACAAGTAATTAATTAATTATTAAAACAATTAATTAATTAATTAAACAAACAATTATAAAACTTAATTTTTTTTATAATTATTGATTTCAATAAGTCGGCTCCTTACAATAACTTTTCAAGTATTTATATACATGTTATATTCTCTTTTCCTTCACTTTTTTCAGAAACGCTTTCCTGATGATGGACCACACTAGTTTGGTTTGAAACGTCGAAAAACATAAAACCTCTGCGATGGATCCGAAAGTACTCTCTGAACAAAACAATGATCCCAAAAGTCTTAGAACACAAACCCTACAAAACCCTGAAACAACTTTTCAGAATAATTGAAGATAAATCTGACGCGATGCTTGGCCCAAGTGTTTACCAAATTCCTTGTTCACGTGGGAAGACTTACATGGGACAAACTGATAGAAGATTTAAATGTAGGCTTAAAGAGGATATTGTTGATACCACCCATAACCAAACATCCAAATCAGCTATCGTCGAAGACCCTTTCAAATCCAAGCACCTTGTTTGATTTGACCAAACAAAAATATTAGCATATGCCCCTCATTACTCCTCTCGACTGATCTGAGAAGCCCTTGAAATTGAAAAACATCCCAATAATTTTAATTGGGAATATGGCTACAAGCTTAGCCAATCCTGGAGTCCCACCATCCATCACCTTGATCATTAGGCTACCTCCCTCCTTCTTTTTAAGATTTTATCTTCTCCCTCTGTCCCTCATCCTAGCCAGTCCACTAGTCATTTCGTCGCATCTAGTATCCTCTCGTTGCTTCTTTCTCTTCTTCACCTCAATTTCCCCTTTTCACCTTGGTTTTGCAAGTTAACCATATTTTCCATTTTCATTATCTCTATCTTTATCAAAGAATTCCTATAGCTTTGATTCACAAATTCTTTCCCTCTATTATTTCATTATAATCTCACCCCTCCCAATTATTGATTTCAATTTCTTCTATTATCAATCTTACCAACACCTCTTGATAATTTTTTTTTATCTCTTTAATCATTATTCCCCTTTAAATTATTTGATAAAAACTTTTAACTATTACCTTCTCCATATATTTCTTTGAATCTCGATAGTTTTTTACCTTACCCCCACCCCTTATTCATTATTCTTATCTCGTTCTTTATTACCTTTCTATTATCTTCCTCCCCATCCCCCTTTTTCCGCTCTTTTATTATCCCATTAAAAACCCTTCCATTTTTTGATCTCCCAATATATTTTACTAACTTCTTAAATAATTATTTTCCCCCTATCTTTCTACTATCTTAATTTAGCTCTATATATACATAAATTTTGAACCCTAACATTATTTATTCTATTAATTATTTTCCCCATTCCTCCCATTAAATTTTACCTCCTCTATGATTATCCCATATAGCCCTAATCTCAAAAACTACCTAATCTCAATGAATAACTTTTACTTTAGTTTATTATTCTAATTTTTTTTACCATTATAGTTTATCTCAATGACTACCTCTTTTAATCTATTACTTTATTATTTTTACCTTTTTGTTTGTTTGCTTCCCTCTCTCCTTGTAACGTCTACTAATATTTCCTCTTCTATATAAACAATCCTCATCACTCTCTTTCAATCATAATAGCTTATTGCGTCCCTTCTGATGGGTGGAGTGTCCACTCTAAACGTTGGACATTTCGAAACCTCTCACACAGTTACATACAAAAAATCCTTCTTCAATTATGATTAGTTGTGGAAACCTACATACTCATAACCATTTTATTCCAGAAACGTTGATTCATATGGAAGATAACATTACAGATATTTATATGAAGGAAATTGATGGGATGCATGGAGTACTTAGGGAAATTGTGTTAGATTGAGATCCCAAGTTTACATCAAACTTTTGGAAGGGTTTTTTCAAAGGATTTTGCAAAAATATGAACTTCAGTACAAAATATCATCCACAAATGATGGATAGACACAGAGAGTGAATCAAATGATTGAAGATACGATGAATATGTATGTTATGGATGAGCCATCGATGTGGGAGGATTATTTCTGTTTGGTTGAGTTTGCCTACAAAAATGGGTATCAAGCTTCACTGAAAATGAGCCCATTTGAATTTCTATATGGAAGGAAATGCAATACTTCGTCAAGTTGGGATAATCCAGTATATAGAGTAGTACTTGAGTAGGATATTCTCAAGGATATGGAAGAGAAGATGGTGAATATCAAGGAGAAATCGAAGGTAGGATATGATAGGAAAAAGAGCTATGTAGATAAATGCATGATAGCCAGAAAAATCCAAGTGGGAGAGCATGTGTTTTTGAAAGTGAATCCAAAAAAGAGCTCACTAAAGTTGGGAATCTACACCATGTTGGTAGATAAATTATGTGGATTGTTTGAGATAATGGATAGGATAGGGCCAATTGCATACATGCTTTCATTCTTTGCATCCATGAAATTGCATAACATGTTTCATGTTTCTTTATTGAAAAAGTATGTGCATGATCCTAACCATGTCAATCAATAGACTTTGATATGGGTGGATCTCAAAGGATACTTTCATGTGGAACCAGTACATATCATAGACTGGAAATTCAAGGTGTTGTGGAATAAATCCATCAGGAAGGTAAAGGTCTAGTGGACCTGTTACAAACTTGAAGAGGTGATAAGGGAGCTATAAGATGCCATGTGGGACCCATACCCGTAGTTATTCTAAAATTTTGATGTAAACAATTGTGTGTGTGTGTGTGTGTCCTCGGAATGGGAAATTTTCCCTCTCTACTTTTCCTTTAGGATAGGAATAAGCTCTAGATCATAAGTGAGGTTCATGGTTTCTATTGATCTCTTTAGGCCCAATGGCCTCTACTCTGATCCATAGGGGGTTGTTTAATTCTTATTCTCTATAATTATGTAGCTCATATGCCTTGGTTTCCTCATGGTGAATCCAAGAGCATGAGGCTCTTAGCTTAACTTTACCTCAGATATGGTTTGGGGATCCATTTTTAGGGGCGAGGCAATGAAAAGGTATGCAAGTAAAACTCACACACATGTTGTTCCCTTTATTCTTCATTGTTTTCCTATCATGTGTCAGTAAAATTATTAGGGGTGTCCACGCTGAAGGGAATTTTCTTTAGCAATCTACCAATTAGTAACTTGTGCCATTGTTCCTTGAGGAAAAGGGTGTAAATTTTGGTTATTTTCATGTAGTTTATCATTTCCTTTGATATCTCTTCCATATTAGAGATGGATTCTTCCATGATTTCCACTTTCTTAGTCTGGCTAGCTATCTCTTTCCTTGTTTTGTCAAGTTCTTATTTTAATGACCTATTCTTACCCTCAACTTTCCTTCTACTATCAATGTTTTGCATTTTTATTATTTGAAACTTCTCTTGAAAATTGTTGAGATGTTTTTCTAGGTCATATGTACTACTCTTTCCTCCAACATCCTTCTCCTTGCTACCTTTTTTTTCTTTTCTAAGCTCCTCCAATTGAGGTTTCGACCCTTTCTACCTCTAGTTCACTCAAGATGAGCATCATAGATGGATCTATCTATGGATTTTGTGCCTTCTTCTCTTCTAGTGTCTCTGATGGGATCTTGGTAGGGCTAGTAATGTCCTCCAATTATAATATGGTGGTATACATGGGCGTGATCATTTTGGGGGATGTTTGAGACCTTGATCTATCCCTTCTAGAGGTCTTTCCACCCTTTTCTATAGATGGATTCTTCTCTATGATCTTCAAGGGTATTTTTTCTAGGGTACCCATCTTAATAAATGTGGGATTTGTCTCTTTATCTTCATCCTTGCTTTATTTTTTAGTATTTTCTTCTTCTTGAGACCTCTTCCATTCCATCTTTCTTATTTCTCCATATATCCCTATATGGGCAGTGTTCCTTGAAAATCTGCTGAGAACCAATAATTTATCTATGTCCATGCTCAAAAAATCCTCCCAAGATACTATAATAGTGTCTCTATATATAATCACAAACTGCAATTTTAATGTGGCCATAGTGTGCCAATGCCCCTTCTTTACCCTTATGGACCTTGGAACTCATCTCCCTAAAAGATTGTAGCCAGAAATAAGGGACGTTGACGTTTTCCTCAAATGTTTAGTGAAACATATTTATAACTTGGTGTAAAAAACTTAAATGGTATGCATACAACATGCTCAGTCTCCCTTCATAATTTAAATACTTTAGTAAATGATATGTTATCTCATACCAAGGTGTGAGGAGACTTTCCCTCTTGGCTCCATTCTTATTCTCTCCTGGTTCTTCATATATCAAGAAAAATAATTTCTTGGCATCTGTATCATGTCATATGCCATCCTTATCCTAAGGTAGAACCATGGGGAGGCCTAAAACTCTACTTATTATAGCCTCATTTACTTGGATTTACATTCCTCTTACTGTTGTTATGTATTCCTAGTCCCTAACATTCTTAAAATTGTGTGCAAACTCTAGTGCCACTATGTCATCATATCCCTGCAACCTGTCAAGGTAGACCATCCAAT
Organism: Picea sitchensis; assembly: GCA_010110895.2. Lineage (NCBI taxonomy): Eukaryota > Viridiplantae > Streptophyta > Pinopsida > Pinales > Pinaceae > Picea > Picea sitchensis. Next base: position 301,227 of record SNQJ01S0010167.1, read on the forward strand.
TTGATTTTTTAAATACCTCTACTACCTTTGGGTTTTTGTATTCCCCAGAGATTTTTGTAGGCTCTATCCTATTAAAACTACTCTCCATATTTCGTTCTGATGTCTTCCCTAGATTTTTTGTAGGATTGAAAACATAGAAAACTTCAATATGATAGAAAATTCTTGTAGGAGGGGACATCAAATAGAAGTATATTGACCCCCCTAGTTTCCTAATGTGAAGGGAAAATTCAACAAAACAAGAGGTTCAAGGTTACACAACATTTACTGAATGTAGATGGAGAGAGATATAGGTTGTGGGTATTGAGATTGAAAATGTTGGAAATAAAGAAATGTCAGTTTCGTAGGGTATTGAAAATAATATCCCAAGTTCAATTTTTTTGTGCTTTTGTAGACCCTACTAATCTAGAACATCCCTCTTACAACAATTATATTCACCTTTAGTTTTATAAGTATAACCAATCGAAGAAATCACAAAATTTCCAGGTAGGTAGGGTTACAGCTTCCTCTGAAACATATGTTCAAGAAATTCTAGAAACCAAGTCTGAGCTTGTTCCACATTTCAATTTTTCATGGAAAAACAAGGTGGAATATTATATTTATGATGAATGATAGTATAAAGAGTGAAAGTTGTTCCCAATTTGACCCCTTTCTAGTACTCTGAGAACAGGGGTGTAGAAAAAATGGTTAAAGCAACTCTGTCCGAGAGGAGTATTGTGGTCATGGATGGAAAAAATATAGAAATAGGTGATGGATATATATATCAAAATAGGTGATGGATGTCTACAAGGGTTCCAGTAGCCTACAAAATATTCTTGGACACACACACACACACACCTATGTGACTAACTTCTCATTTATCCTTCTTATAGCTAATGCCAACTCTAAAAACCCTTAATCCTTGACTTCTCATCTTGAAACTATTGTTTGTAGCATCCCTTATCCTATTTTCCTCCTGCATGGTCTTCGAGACTGTATGTCGTCGCATAATGGTAGTTGGAAGAAATTTTAGGGATTCTTTGTCATGCATGCACAAATTATTGTGATTATTATTTTGGGTGGTATGAGTGCTCTTAATTTTTTATTTCAAAAGGTTGGTGCACACTTGATTCATGGCATCCTTGCTAGCAATGTGAATTTTTTCATAAATTCCTTCTCACTTCATTATGTCACCTCTGACCAATTGTAATGGTGCCCGTTTATTTTAATCTACTGATAATTTAATTTGCCACCCTAGATAACTCAGTTACCCCACCCCCCTCCCATGTGGAGATTCGAGGCCCACCTCACTAATAAAGGATTTGGTTTTATTGACCATGACTAATCTTGAAAATTGTAATTGATCGATTAATTGAAAATGAGTTTGAAGTATGAGTGGGTGAGGTACCTAGTATAGTTCACTTGATTTGCTTGCATGGAGGATTATTGAAGATGTTGATGAAGTATCGTTGGCTTGTAGATATCCTCATGTGATTTATCTAATCAATTGAGATGAAAAATAATGATCTTTAATGTCTCTCATAGCTTCTTGTAGCTCTACAGGGGATATTGTAGCACTTTGATTTCTTGTATAGAGTTGATTGGAGTGCTAAAGATTGGTATGAATATGTGTGTCATGGTCCTATACCCTTGAAACTCAAAAAAGTTGAAATTGTGTGCTAGAGGGATGATTCATGTAGCTTCCTATAGAGATTTATTTGATACATTAACTTGTAGCATATTATCATGAACTATCCTATAGCTTCATGTAGCAGTGCAAATTGCCTACTTCATGTAGCTTCTTGGCATTGCATGTTTTTAGTGCACAATTTTGGATTTTTAGGGTTTTAGAGTATGGGAGTGAATGGTGATGGTGGGAAAGGTATGAAATGGGTGGATTTAAAATGTGAAATGAATGGAGTTAACATATAGAGTGATGTGTATTATGGATGAATGTTGCATGACTACTAGGGTTTTTGTATGGAGGATATGTATGATCGTTGAAATGTTGGAAAGAAGAATGAAATGGAATAGTGGAGACTTGAAGATTTTGAACATCAGACCTTGATGTGTTCCATAGAACTACAACATTTGTTTGATATTGTTTCCATGTAAAAGTTTTGATTTTACCTTTGAGAATGATAAAAACTGTAATCATTGTAGGTGTGCTTGTTGTTATCAATTTGAATTTTTTGAGTGCCTTTGTTGATGTTGTTGACTATGTCAATGCCTTCATTTCTTTGATGAAACTTTATTTGTGATTAATTATTAGTTTGAAGGAATAATATGGTATCTTTGATGGTGATGAGTAAGGTTTCTAACTTTTTATGCTAAAATTATGGAGTATACAGAGTTTGTACAATACATATACAAGCCTAGAATATTGTTGTTGTGGACAAAAAGTCACTATATATACTTATTGTGCATGTTGTAGATTGTTGAGGAAGGTGGTCACTCAATATTTGATGTTCTTTGTGATTCTTTGTATGACACATAATCTGGTTCAGATAGTGTTGATACAATATAATTATATTGCTAATTTTGAACATAAGAAAAATCATTGTTTTGTTATCTTCGACAACATAAAAAAAAATGCATTGTATTGTTATCTCTGACAACAATAAAAATTCATTGTATTATAGTGGAAACACAAAGTTATTTTTCAAGATGTATGATGAAGATGAAGATGGTAATTGTGGTGTTGGTGCAAGTATGTTTGGTATGGTGTAGTGGAGTTTTGATGTGAAGTTTTAAGTGGGAAATGTTGTTGTTGTTGTTGTTGTTGTTGATGATGATGATGATGATGATGATGATGATGATGATGATGATGATGGGATTTTCAAATGGAACTTGCAAGAATAGGTTTGATGTTTCTTTTTTATGCCTTTGTCATGGTTGTATACTAATCCTTTCTTTGTTTTGTTGTTGTAATTGTTCTTGATTGATTTATCCCTCATTCTAATCTAAGGCTAAATATTCTTCATGGGATTATTCCTAGTTTAGTTCATTTCCTATATACATGAAATACTTATTAACCAATGTTATTTTTTTTTTAATCTTTTTCTTCTTTTTTATTCTTATCAAGTTACTGGTGCCATTTCTAGTTTTCACCAATGCTCTTCCCCACCAATCCTATTAGGGTTTCATGGTGGGGAATAACTTATGACAAACCTAAGGCTTCCCCCATGGAGTTTTTCAGCCAAATATTTGTCCTAGGTGCCTTAGATAGGTTTTCACTTGGGAATTTTTATTGTTTTCTTCTCCTTTTTTTCTCTTTTTTCTCCTTTTATTTTATTTTTTCTTCTTTGATATTTTTTTGACATTAGGATGGGTTGAGAGAATTGTTTCTCTTAACCACATGTATATTTTGAGATTTTATTGTGGCTATGCACTCTTCCTTTGATAGAGGCTTGTTGTACATCTTGAGCCTATAACAATTGACTAGGCGAGGGATGTTCTCCTTATCTATTTTCCTAAATTTAATTGAGCCATTAACATAACATGTATAAATCATTTAAGGGACCAACTATTTGGTTCATTGCTTTTCTTTGAAATATGTGAATCTTGGATCATAGAGAAGTTCCCAATCCCCTTCCTTGAATCTTCTTATCTTGATTATCTTGTCATTCCATATTTTTCTTTTTAGATGCACCATCTGTATGTGGAACAAGGCTTGTTTTTTAAACTCATACAAGGAATTCAACTAATACAAACTTTCCTTTTGGGATAATAAGAGGTATAGGTTTAGTCTAGGATATATTCTTAGTCTAGCAACTTCAAAATCAATAGGGAATATATATTTTTTTTCATATACTATTTCATAGGGGGTGAACCCTATGGTAGTCTTCGAAGTTGTGTTATATTCCCATACAAATTCAATCGGCTTATTTTCCCCATATTTCTTATGCATGCTAACTATCTTGGTGATGATGTTTTCTGATTCTCTATTGGTCACCTCAACCTATCCATTTTCTCAAGGATGGAATGTAGTAGACTTTAGGTGGTGTATCTTGTTCAAGTAAATGATATATTCAATGAGACTTGAGGTGAACTAGGGACCTTAGTTTGTGACTATCTCCCTTGGGACCCCAAATATTAAAAAGATATTTTCTTGTATAAATCAAGCTACATTTTCTTCTATTGCATTCCTCATTGCCTTCACTTCTACCCATTTTATCAAGTAATCAATGCATATAGGATATGATTCTTTTGGTTTGAAGGAGGGTCAATGGGCCCTACAAAGTCCAAGCCCAACTTGTTAAAAAGGTTCCAATGAGACCTAAGGCTGCAAGGGAATTTCATCTATTTTGGTATTTTTTTACCATCCTTTGGCATTCATCATAATGAGATACATAGTGCTAAGCATCCCTATGGAGGGTAGGCCAATAGTATACAACTTACATTTTTATGTAATTTTTCCTCTTTGTTGCATAATGAACCCCACAGGACTCATCATGACATGCACAGAGGATGTCATGGATTTCATATTGTCTAACACATCTTATCAATAATTGATCATTCCCAATATTGAAAAAGTATCCCTTAATCCAAGTGTAGGTGGAACTTTTCCTGATGATTGTGTAGTGCTCTCTATAGGTGAAATGTTTAGAAAACATCCTTGTGGAAAAATAGTTGGCTATGTCAGCCAACAATGGGATTTATACTGATATTGCAAAGATATTTTAATCTAGAAAGTGGAAAAATACTACTTCATCATATGTAGTATTGGTTATCCTTGATAAAAAAATATGCAACAACATTTTTTTGGCCATGCTTGTCAAGTATTGTGAGATCAAATTATTGCGGCAAGAAATTATATCTAATAATTATACCATTAATGCCATCTTTGTTCATCAAATAACTAATGGTAACATGCATGATATGTATTCACAAAGATTGGATATCTAGTCATGTAGGGATTAAAATTATTAATGGCATAAATAACTATAGGAAATTATTTCTATGTGATAGTATAATTTATCTTTGCACCAGATAAATTTTGATTGAAAAAATAAATTACAAATGAAATTTTGTAATCTTTTGGCCTAAAACTACCCATAATGCCTTGTTATATGTATTGGATTACTGAGAGGGGGGATGAATCAGTAATAGAGAAATTTAATCCTCTTTAACCATATAATCCAAGTGTTATATCAATGTAGCATTATCATCCAATAATTGCAGAGTAAATAAGCAATGAACAAATGAACAATCATACACATACACACTACACCAATGTTTTACGTGGAAACCCAAAGCGGGAGAAAACCACAGAATGATTTTTCTTATATTTCTTGAAGAATTACATTCATTGGAAGCACCAACTTCCTTTGTTTTCCAGCTGCAACTGGAAGGAGGCTCCAACCCCCTTGTTTCTCAGGCTACAACCTGAGGGAGGCTCCAACTCCCCTATTCTCTGGCTACAACTAGAAGGAGGCTACAAACCCCTATGTTCTCCGACTACAACTGGAAGGTGGCTACAACCACCTGTCCTTGCCTCGTCCAACTTCCCTGAAGTAGAAGTAAAATGATGGAATCACTGTCACACTATCACTGTGAGATATACCATTGTAAACCTATACCAATAAACATGAACCATGCATCAACTTGTACCTCAACCTGTACAATAAACAAGTGCAACAACCATGCACCAACCTATACCAAACAACCTGTAATCAACCTGTACCATAAAAAAGTGCATCCAACCATGTACCAAGTATGTACCAATCATGTGTCAACTACTCATCAACCATGAATTACCAATATGTACCAACATCATCAACTATACACCTCATTTATATGCCAACTCATCAACTACTTGTCTCAACCATGTACCCAACATGTACCTTAACCAAAAGCCCTCATCAATTTCATTATCCAAATATGATTTGTAAATTTGTAATAGACTTGGTGTATATGATCACATACCTGCAAACCTTCCTTAACTTTAACAACAAGAGACTAGCATTTTCATCAAACTTTCCTAGTCTCACATGACTAGTTTTGGATTAGTCAACAACCCTAACTTGAAATAATCATAACCATGTACCTGTAATGAATACAGATCTGAAAATAATATACAATTTTATTTAGTTTGTTTTATGCAATTACTCCAAGTGCCACTAATTGGAACCTCTCAGAAAAAGAGTTATAGCAAAAATGGCATACCTTGATGAATTGTGGATTATTCTAGAGAGTGACCTTGTAGAGCGTGTCCCGCACAAAATATTTTTTGAATCGATCTAAAAATGTTACATAGAATACTACAGACTTTAATATAACCAAAAAAAAATTTCTTAATGAATTTGGATTTGTTATGAAGATGTTATGATTTTTTTACCCAAAACACTCGTTTTAGACTAGTTTCAGGAATAGCCACAAACCCTATTTTCCACGATGTGTAACTCCAAAAATGCAACGACCCACAAGCTGAAATGTTTACCATATATAATTGGATATGTTTCCTCAATGTCCTATCAATTTCACGGCCTGAATCATTCTAAAAAAAAATTTATTGCAAAAATGGCGAGATGACCTGTAAATAACATACCTTATAAAGCATCATCAAAAGAATTTACCCTCCCTTGAATTCCGGCCTTCTTTTCTTCACCTTCCCTCTGAAATTAAACTTAGATATCCTTTGGTTACCTCAATCACCTATAGATATTCAACATTCTCAAGTGTGATATAAAATGAGAGAGCCTTGCCTCTTATTTATACTCTCCAAGTAGCTTCCTTAGAAGCATCTTCTAGGTCACTTTGCCCACTTTCCTTATTTTAGGGTTAACCCACTTCTAATTTCTCCATTAAATTTATTATTTAAATAATTTATTTTGTATTCACTTTGAGTTGTAGTACACTCATCACTTCACTTTATTATTTACCTTCTAAAATCTCTTAAACGACTTTGACTACTTTGACCTTTTGGGGCTTCTAGAAGACATATGAGGGTCCTCCAACTTCGTAAGGCCATAAATCTCAAATCATGAGGATTATGTGACATTCCACATACCACTAGAAATGACATGACATGTAATATCCATCTAGAATAGTCTTACCTAAAAATATATCAAAACTCATACCATTATCTATCAAACAAACTTGGGTCCATTACCCAAACCTGGGTTCTCCAACTTCTCATGGCCATAAATATCTAACCGTGAGGAGTTATGTGACGTTTCACATACCACCGGAAATGGAATTACATGTACTATCCATATAGAATAGTATTACCTTCAAATATATTAAAAAATCATACCATTATACATGAAACAGCCTTGGGTCCATTACCCAAACCTTTGTGCTACCAGAATTCTCTACCGGACTTTCTTCAAGGGTTGACATCAATGAAAACCAACCTTAATCAACAATATCCCCCTTTGGCATTGATGGAAACACTCTGATGCAACACTAAAATCATGTCATGTAATACTGAAGTCATATCACTCATGCTCCCCCTAGAACCATGCCTATGTCCTCTGCATCTCTGTGACCATTTCTCCCCCTAGAGTCATGCCTCTGTCCTCTGCATCTGATAAATCTCTCCCCCTTTTTCATCAATGGAAAAGGTATCTTTCCATCTGGGGCTGCTCCCCCTAACTGAACTGTCTGATCTCCCAACCTGAACTATCCTCTTTATGGTGCTTCCAACCTGAACTGTCCTCATTTTGGAGTAGAAATAACTCTGAGTCTCTGGCGAAGATACTCAAAGGATTCCCATGGAAGCGGTTTTGTAAATATGTCTGCCACCTTTTCTTTTGTGCCAACATACTCAACTCTGATGTTCTTTTCTTCAACCTGTTCTCGTATAAAGTGATACTTGATTGGAATGTGCTTTGTCTTGGAGTGCATCACCGAGTTCTTTGATATATTGACGATGCTTGATTATCAAAATATATTGGAATGGGCTCATCATACTCAACCTGTATATCTGTCAGAGTTTGTTTCATCCATAGAACCTATGTACAACATGTTGTTGCTACAATATACTCTGCCTCAGATATAGATAGAGATATTGATGATCGTTTCTTGCTTATCCATGATACTAAACACTCACCCAAGTAGAACATTTCTCCACTGGTGCTTCATCGGTCATCAATACAACCTACCCAATATTCATCTGTGTAGGCAATAAGTGATAGATCCTTTTTTTTTGGATACCATAATCCAAACTCTTCTGTTCCTTTGAGATATTTGAAAATCCTCTTCACTGCTAATACATGTGATTCCTTTGGTGCTGCTTAAAATCGTGCCACCTGTCAAACTACTGCATTACCTCTTGTCTGGATGTTGTCACATATAGTAGGATACCAATAATTGACCTGTATTGCCTCTGATTTGTAGACTTTGAATCATCATCTTTTCTTAACTTGCAATTGGTTTGCATGGGAGTGATAATTGGTTTGCAATCTTCCATTTTGAACCTCTTTAGCATTTCTCTGATATACTTGTTTTGAGAAATAAAAATTCCTTGGTTTCTTTGACATATCTGAAGTCCTAGAAAGAAGGATAGTTCTCCAAGTAATGACATTTCAAATTCATTCTTCATATCCTTTGCAAATTTCTGGCTTAACTTGTCATCATCACTACCAAAAATAATATCATCAACATAAACTTCAATTAATAAAATACTATCTCGACTTACCTTGACGTAGAGGTTGTTGTTTGCACTTCATTTTTTGAACCTTGCCTGTTGTATATATTTATCCAGTCTAGAGTACCATGCTCTAGGAACCTCTTTTAGACCATATAAGGCCTTCTTTAATTTACACACATAATCTACCTTCTCTGACAACTGAAATCCTTCTGGTTGTTCAATGTAGACTTCTTCCTCAAGTTCCCCATTCAGAAAAGATGATTTTACATCCATCTGATACACTTTAATATTTTTGGAGCATGCATAAGCTAAAAGCAATCAGATTGCTTCCATTCTGCAAACTAGGGAAAATGTCTCTTCAAAGTCGATTCCTTCAACCTATGCATATCCTTTACATACCAATATAGCTTTGTTCCTTGTAACCTGTTCATATTCATTCAATTTATTCTTGTATGCCCACTTTGTGTCGATCACATTCTTATCCTTTGGTCTTGGAACCAATTCCCAGGTGTCATTTTTCTCTATTTGATCCAATTCTTCATCCATGGCCTTGTTCCAAAATTCATCCTTGTTGGCCTCTTCAAAATAGGTTGGTTCAATCGTAGATGTGAGTGTTAGGTGCATTTTTTCTGGTGAATGGATTCTTCTTCTAGTATAAACTCATACGTCTTTGTTTCCGATAATCTGATCTAAAGGATGATTCTTTTGTACTCGTCTGCTAGGTTTTTTTGGAGTTACTTGCTGAAATTTCTCTTCTGTTTCTGTTGGATCCTCTTCATCTTCCCCTTCTTTTTCATCTTTTGTTTCTTCTTCGTAAAGTTGTTCGGTTGATTCATTTTCCTCTTCCTTTAATTCTTGTCTACCTGTTTCATCATTTGTTACGTTGATGCTTTCCACCACTTTGTTCAATCTCATGTTGTAACACTTGTATGCTTTTCTTGTACTTGAGTAACCAACAAGTACTCCTTTTTCCACACGAGAGTCAAACTTTCCCATTCTTCCATCTTCACTTTTGATGTAGCATTTGCTTCAAAAAACTTTGAAGTTCTTTACATTTGTTGGTCTTCCTTTCCATAGCTCGTAGGGAGTTTTGTTAGTGTTGTGTCTGAGAATTACTCTGTTTTGAATGTGAACTATTGTAAGCACTGCATGTGTCCAAAAATTATCTATCAATTTGGAATCCATTAGTATTGTTCAAGCCATTTCCTGTACTGTCATGTTCTTTCTTTCAACAACTTCATTTTGTTGAGGTGTCCCAGTAACAGAGAATTGTCCTTTTATTCCATGATTGATGCAGTAGTCCATAAATTCCTTTGAAGTGAACTCTCCTCCATTATCATATCTCAAGCATTTGATTTTTGTATCCATTTCATTTTCAACCATTTCCTTGTAGATCTTGAAGTTTTCAAAAGATTCTAACTTATTCTTGAGAAATCAAACTGCGGTCATTCTTGTATAATCATCAACTAATAATATAAACTATTTATCACCTTTTAAGCCCTTTGTGGTAGTTGGTCCAACTGGATTAGTATGCACAATTTCCAGTGGTCTTGTCATTGAATATTCCTTTGATTTGAACCTGGTCTTTGTTTGCTTTCCTTGTTGACAATGCTTGCATAAATGTTGGTTAGTTTTGTGATCTGGGGCATTTCTCTGACTGCTTCTCTTTTGTTGACTTTGACAAGGTTATCAAAATGTATGTGACCCATTCTTTGGTGCCATAGCCAACTTTCATCTTCCTTTCCTAGACAACACTTTTCATTTTCAATTTCACTTAACACATATATGCTGCTTGAAGTTCTCGCAACTATAGCAATCAATTTTCCTGAACCTTCTTTTCTTATCTTGCACTTTTGTGAATTGAAAGTAACATTATGACCTTGGTCACACATTTGAATCACACTTAGAATATTATGTTTCATATCTTCTACTAGTAGAACATTTTATGCCTTTGTATTCTTATTCCAAATTCTGACTGTGCCTTTTCCAATGATTTTGGCTGAATCATCATTTCTGAAGGAGACTGATCCATCTCTTTCCTTTCATAATGTAAGAAACATGTCTCTATCACCTGTCATGTGTTTTGAACACCCACTATCAACATACCAACCATGTTTCTTCTTCTTAGCTTGTAGAGAAAGTGTGCATTATTCATTGCTATACTGATCCTACTTTATTATCCATGTCCTTTTCTGAGGTTCCTGTCTATGACTGTTGTTATTATGTTGTGGTTCTCTAAGAGGGACTGTCATTCTACAATCATTGGCCACGTGTCCAAATTTTTTACATTTGTAACGTTCCACTTATGTGCTCAAAGATTCAAACCTATTGTAACTTCTTCTCTGTGTTTCACTACACCTTCTTGGATAACCCCTTTGTGTATGACTTTCAAAGTTGTTTTTGTTGCTGTTGTTAGCTCTGCAATTCACAAATTTATGTCCAAAATTATTACATGCATAACATAAATCAAAAAACATAGTTTGATACCTGGGAGTTGAAGATATTTTGAAAGGAGGTACTATAATGAATTCTTCTTCTTCATGAGGCCTATATGTCAGTTGTTGATTCTGAAATCTGAATCTTCTCGGCGGAGGAGTGTCCCTGTAATCTTCCTTGTATATCTTCCTATCCCCCTTGATTGTTTCTGCAAATCTTTTTGGATATGTTTCTTGCTCTGTTGTTTTGGAGATTTATTATTTTTCTGTCTGATTGTATCCAAGTTCGGACTTGTCATGATGATATTTTTTACTACTGATAATGTCATCCAAAACATTGGAGTTGTTCTGCATATTTTTCTTTTGAAGATCCTTTCTTAATGTGACAATCTTTGCTTCCATATTTCCAATGATCTTGTCTTTTTCTTCTATCTGTTCTTTGAGTGTTTCTTCAATTCTTTTATCTTGTTCTATTTGAACCTTCAAATTTGTGATAATGTTTTCTAGTTATTGAGTGTCTTCTTTCTTGTCTAGTTCTGCTTGTGGTTTCTTGTTTTTCTTCTTTTTTCTTCTGATAACTTCTATGGCACACATTAATTCCTCTCAGTAATCAACTTCTACCTCTTCAATTTCTTCTTCGTCTTCTTCATATTCTTCTTCAACTTCTTCATATTCTTCTTCGGAGTCTTCCTTATCAGAGTCTTCTACTTCCATGAATAGAACTCTTTTTGTCTCACTGTCAGTAACTTCATCTTCATCTGACGATGATATGTCTTCTTTGGTGCATAAGATTTTCTTGAAAAAATTCTTTGTGGATATTTTGACTTTATATGTTTGTTTGCCTTTTGAGTAACCTTCATAATATCTCTTTTTCTTATAAGGACATTTGTTATCAAAATGACCAATACCATCACAATTAAATTAAATTAAAGGAATCTTACCTCTATACCTACCGTTCGTTCCCTTTTTTAGTGGTGGAACAAGGGCAGATCTAGGGTTTAATGCTCAAGAGAGCACCAAAAAAACCCTAAATACTGACCCTTTCGACAACACCTGCGAAGCAAATGAAGTCTCACTCGAGGTAGAGGTAGGGGTGGTTGCAGGACTCAGATGTATGCAACCTTAGCTGAGACATTGATCTGTGATTACAACACCTTAACAGTCGATCACTTAGTAGTTACAGTTCACCAGTATCTACTTCGCAGATAAAACCCTAATTACAGAGCATCGCAATATTCACCCAAATCTAGCATATTCAAGCAGTGGTTCACCCCCAGCCTGGGGTTATGTCCACCAACTCTTCTTCTTATTTATTGTCTTATGACAATCATTTACATGTAAAAAGCCACAAAATCCTACTCTGCATAGGGCAGATATAAATCTTAACCTTGTACAATATCTACTGCAAACAGATATTCAAAAAAGAACATAAAAGATACAATGGCAAATACAAACATTACATAGAGATTTTTCCCTTGGAAACCCAAACCGGGAAAACCAACATATTATATATTCATTCATAGTGTTACATTGTTTACAATACAATATACATATAGGAGCCAACGACATCCAAAACCTTAACCCAATGACCTGGATTATTCCAAAACCCTCATTCCTTAACCGAAAATAGAAAACCATCGGCAAAAACCATATGCCAAAAAACCACCTAAATACATGACATGTTTCTCGAGGTAAGTGTCATGTTACCCGAGGTAGGTGTAACTACTACTCGTGCAATGAATATAACACATACCCAACATTATCCCACTTGTTTTTTTATTTGCATACATGGGGTTACAGGGTTACATAGTCAAAAAACCAGGGAAGCAATGCCCATGGATCCTCTACACCAAGAGAAATTCTCAGTGCTCACAAATTTTGTTAATGAGTCTGCAACATTCTTCAAAGTGTCCACCTTCATTAGTGATACTTTATTTTCTTCAATCATGTCTCTCACAAAGTGATATTGAACATCAATGTGCTTTGTCTTTGAATGATAAGCAGGGTTCTTCACCAGAAAAATTGCACTCTGACTATCACACTCTATCCTTATAGCTTGTTGTACCAACCCAATAC
>SNQJ01S0010167.1:314319-362799 GCA_010110895.2 Picea sitchensis
ACCAATTAATTTAGAATACACAGAGTGATCCTCTTTGCTTCTTTTGAAGCCAAGTCCCAGCATATAACTATAAAATTTTTGATACCACATCCTTGGTGATTGTTTTAAACCATACAGGGACTTTTTCATCTTGCATACTAGCTCCTTCTTTCCTTTCACAACATAACCTTCCGGTTGCTTCATAAAGATTTCTTCTTCCAGATCCCCATGTAGGAATGTTGTCTTCACATCCATCTATTCTACTTCAAAATAAAATGCAGTAGCAACATATAACATAAATCTTATAGAGGTTAACTTGGAAACAGGAGAAAAAATCTCACCAAAATCAATTCCCTCAACCTGGGAATAACCCTTTGCTACTAACCGAGCTTTGTATTTATCCACTTTTCCTTCTGCATTCAACTTCTTTTTAAATACCCATTTGCTGCCAATGAGATTTCTTCCAGTTGGAAACTCCACTATATCCCAAGCCTCATTCTTATCCAAAGATGCCATTTCTTCTTCCATGGCCCTTTTCCAGAGTTTTCCATCCTCTGAATCCACTGCCTCCCTAATAGTTCTAGGATCATCATCAATAATAGACAAAGAAAAAATTGAATGAAAATTAGATGGAATATACCTTTCTGGTAGCCTTCTTTCTCGATCTGATCTCCTCAATATTGGAGTATGAGGATCTTCTTCATCTGATTCATGTTCTTTTGTAGAGTCTGATTCATCATCCTTTAAATCAAACTCTATCTTCTCTGGTTCTTCCTTACTTGGTAGGACTTCCTGTTTAACAACATCCTTCATTTCTCTAAATACCACATCTTGGCTATACACTACCTTCTTCGTTTCTGGGTTCCAAAGCTTATAACCTTTGAGACCATATTTATATCCAATAAAGATACATTTTCCAGCCTTCTTATCCAGCTTACTCATGTTTTCCTTTGGAACATGAACATATGCATCGTAGCTAAATAACTTAAGATGTGTGAGAGAAGGTTACTTACCAATCCATACCTCTTGTGGAGTCTTGTCACCTAATTCTTATGAGGGTGATCTATTGACTAGATAACATGCAGTACCCATTGCCTCTGCCCATAATTCTTTCCCTAACCCGACACCATTGAGAATGCACCTTGATTTTTCCATCAGCGTCATGTTCATACTTTTTGCAACTCCATTCTGCTGAGGTGTATATGGAGTAGTCTTCTGCCTTGATGTACCGCACTTATTACAAAATTATTCAAATTCGTTCCCGCAGAACTCTTTACCATTATCTATCCTTAGCACCTTAATTATTTTTTCTGTTTGATTCTCAACAAGAGCCTTAAACTCTTTAAACCTGTCAAAGAATTTAGATTTCTTTCCGAGGAAATATATCCAAGTTTTCCTCGAGAAGTCATCTATAAATGAGACATAGTACAGATATTTTCCCAATGATGGGACCAACACAGGTCCAAAAACATCACTGTGAACTAGTTGTAAAATTCCTTCTGTCCTTATTGCACTAGAGGGGAATCTTACCCGATTTTGCTTCCCATATAGACAATGTTCACATAAATCAAAATCCAGAGAGCAGTTAGACATACCTTCAACCATACCTTTACCGTGTAGTCGTTGAAGACCCTTCTCTCTGATATGCCCCAGTCTTTGATGCCACAACATAACCTTTTCTCTAGATATTGTAGGAGTTCTTTCTTCTTCAACTCCAATATCAGGAAAAATGGAGCTATTACACCCATCACTAATAGTGCTAAGTAGCATCTTATATAGAGTTCCAAACCGAACTCCCTTCATCAACACCATTTCTCCTCAAACCATCCTGCAAGTTCCCTTTTCAAAAATTGTTTTTACCCCTGCATCTTCCATTTTTCTTACATAAATCAAATTTCTGGCCATACCTGGGATGTGCAGAACACCAGGTAGTGTTCTAATCCTTCCATCTATGAGCCTCAACTTGACCCTTCCTCTTCCTATGATTCTGGTTGTCGAATCATTACATAAGAAAACATTACCTCCATCATACTTTTCATATTCGCAGAAACACTCCTTGTGGGGAGTCATATGAAAGGATGCACCAGAGTCAATCAACCATGCCTCATGATTTGCATGTGTGCTTGAAGAGGCCAAGTACACATCCCCTCCTTCTTCCTTGGAGGTATTTTCTTTTGTAGAAGAAGATTCTTNATTTCCAGAAGATTTAGATCTACCCTTAGACTTAGATCCCCCATTTGAGAAATTAGATCTATTTCTTTCCTAGGAATGTCCTCTTGCAAATAATGCCTCTATGCTATGTCCTTCCATATTCTTCCATCTCATCTCCTCCAAAAAGAAGGATGAGACCACTTCTTCAAACTTCAAAGAAGTTGTATTACTACCTATGGCCACAACCAAACTATCCCATGAGTCTAGTAAAGAACACAACAAACTGATACATTTATCTTCATATGAAATTTTAATCTCAACAGATACTAACTAACTTACCACAGTATTGAAGGCGTTCAAATGCTCTGCCACCGAGTCTCCATCTCTCATACTCAAGTTATACAACTTCTTTCTCAGGAATAGTTTATTTACCAGGGAATTAGACTGATACAACTTCCCCAACTTTTCCCATAAATCCTTGGTGGTAGCTTCCTCTGACAAATTTAGTAATACTGAATCAGAGAGATACAGTCAGATTGTGCTATTTGCCTTCCCATCCATATTTTTCCAATCATCTACAGAATTTCTTGTAGGTGAAGTACCTGGATCTACCGTGATCCACTGATCTCTGTCCACCAAAAGATATTCCATATTGAGCTTCCACAACTCAAATCTTTTTCCATTAAACTTCTCGATATCCATCTTCGAATTTCTTGCCATTTCTTTTCACCTGAAAAACAATACTGTAGATCTCCCACTGTAACCAAGTCTTATCACAATCCCGAGCCAAACCCTTGACCACAAAGGCGTCCCCCTGAAGCCAATAAAGCTCTGATACCAAATGTAAATCTTAACCTTGTACAATATCTAATGCAAACAAATATTCAGAAAAGAACAGAAAATACACAATGGCAAATACAAACATTACACAGAGATTTTTCCCCTGGAAACCCAAACCAGGAAAACCAACATACTCTATATTCATTCATAGTGTTACATTGTTTACAATACAATATACATATAGGAGCCAATGACATCCAAAACCCTAACCTAATGACCTGGATTAGTCCAAAACCCTAATTCCTTAACTAGAACTAGAAACCATTGGCAAAAACCATGTGCTGAAAAACCACCTAAATACATGACACGTTTCTCGAGGTATGTGTCACGTTTCCTGAGGTAGGTGTAACTACTACTCGTGCAAAGAATATAACACATACCCAACAAGAGATCTGCACACACTCTGCTAGATCCTCCTTCCTTGAGATAGGTTACAACACAAATCCTTTACACAATCTCTTATAGTCACTTGCACTTAGCCTTGCAAGCCTCACACAGTATGCATGAATCATTTACAACTATTACTTGCACTTAGCACTTAGAATCACACACTTGAAACTAGATTACATCGCCTAGCTATCTATTTATACATTACAAAAGAGGCCTAAACATGGGTAAACCCATGGGACGACATCCCCATAACCATTATGTATCCAAAAACCCAAAAATCCCTAAACAAGGGGCCAAGATCTTGTGATCT
Source organism: Picea sitchensis (assembly GCA_010110895.2). Lineage (NCBI taxonomy): Eukaryota > Viridiplantae > Streptophyta > Pinopsida > Pinales > Pinaceae > Picea > Picea sitchensis. The sequence continues at coordinate 317,990 of SNQJ01S0010167.1, forward strand.
TCGCTTCAACTTGCGCTCCAACTTCGACAACATGTCGAAGTCCTGAAATAGGTCAACCATGACCAAGGATCCTCAAAACTTGGTCAAGGGCCAACAGGCCCCCAACACTCACCTGTGACTCATCCCGAGTCATTCTGGTCTGGGTAGCTCTGCTTCAAAATCCTCGAGCTTGGCTCGAGCTGCTTTGACCTGTTTTTGTGCCAAGGCCTCATGGTTGACGAATGATTGGATAATTGCTTCGTTGATAGGTCCCTCTAAGTGTTGTTAAGCTGCAGTGACAAATTTCTCAAGTTCTTCTCCTCGGCCTTCGATATCTGTGAACAGTTGGCAAGCCTCATCCTGTATTGCTTGGAGCCTCTGAGTCACTACCATGAATCTACTATGAATGGCATGGAACTACTGTTGAGTAGTGCGCTATTCTTGGGATCACTTCATCCTCTCGACTACTGACAGGAGTTTCAACTGCACCTGTACTATCGGTGCTTGTTTATTTTCCTCCTGGAGCTGTGACTCCAGTGCCTTCTGTTCAAGGTCTTCAGTGAGTTGCTGATAAGTCTAGGCACTGAGGTCACTTAGCTTTTTACATTCCATGTCCAGGGCATTGATTCTCTTAACTGCACTTCAAGAAGTTGCTTTTGTTTGATCTTGTACATCCTGTGGAGTGTTGGGCACTGTTTATAGCTCTAGATCTGTGATTCTTTGTTGAAGTTGTTGGATAGCTTCCTCAAGCTATGCTACTTGTTTCTCCACTGGTTCTTCAACTTTTTTCTCTAAGCCTGTCATAGAGCGAAGTGCTGTGTTGAATGCTTCTCTTACTCCAACTTGATCTGCGAGAAACTACTCTTTCTCTTGTTGGATTTGTGCTCTACATTCTTCAAACTTAGTTTGGAGGGAAACCTTATCCTGTTGTGCAACTCAACATTTCTCTATGACTACTTATTGCACTTTCTTTAGGGCCTCTGTGGCATGTTCTGTTTCTTCATGTGCACGGCGAAGGAAAGCTTTGGTTGCATCAGTTAGTCTGCGGAGTTGGCTATGTTCATCTCCCAAATCTGATGCTTCTAATGGTGGGGTCACATTAGATACTGTGCAGCTGAAGTGAAGGTCGTGTTGTACCCCTCTCAGCTCTGTCGTGATTCTGTCATACAAGGCTTCTTACTTGGCTTCGTTGTTATGCAAAATGTCCTGTGAATCATTTGATATGACTGTGATGATGAAATCAAAGTCATCGATCGTGAGTACATTCTGAAGCTTCAACTTGCTTTCTTTGGATTTCTTCCACGATGTAGGTTTCATGGGGGAATCCTTCCTTTTCTTCGATGGATCTGCGTCATCAAGGGGGTTCCGTGGCAGGACTACTTCGCCTTGCTCCTGCTTATCTTCTTCCCCTTCTTTTTCTTCTTTCTCCTCTTTGTCCACTTCATCACCTCCTCCTCCACTAGGTGAATCTGAGGCAGTCTCTATGAGGCACTGCTCATTTCCTGTACATATTGTTTCTTCTTCCGTATGCTACTTTTGGGTGCATTATGCTCCTCGCGGGTAACTATCGATCTTCCAATGAGGTTTGGGTCAGACAATTCTACCTTATCGACTAGTATAAGGAACTATGTGGGCCATTCCTTAGTGATTTCTTCCAGGTCATCCTCGGTGAGCTTATAGTATGAATGAAGCTCTTATTTATTCTCATTTGTGCACGCGGTGATATATATGAAATGCCTATCTACGTGAAACTTCATAAGGGGTCTGAACCTATCCAGAGTGTTCGATGCCATCTGAGGGAATGATTTGATATCCCTTTTCAGCTACAGGTAGTAGGTATGGAATACTATGTTTGAATGCCACTGTTTTCCCATGTCGCTCGAGTACCAGAGCATGGTGAACTTCGCAGCAAGTGGTTCAAATGGATCAATGTCTAGGAAGGTCACACCTTCCGTAATCTCCCAATATGTAAATGCGATGAGGATCAACGACTAGATAAAGTGGAACTCGTAGCCCTGATCTTGAGCTTCATGGTAATCGAATTTTAGCTAGTTGACTAAGTAATTTGCCCAGTTCATCTGTAATCCCTCCACACACTTTCCTACAAGGTCAACTACAAACCCTGTGACCTGCGTGGGTCTGTTCTTTCAGACTAGCTTACCAGCAATCAACTGGAAAGCAAGTTGCACTGCACCATTCTGAATGGAGGCTGCCTATTAGCCTCACGTTCCCTTCTCTACATCGCCATAGATGTCTTTAATCCTCTGTGCCAGTGTGCGATCTGTAACCTTCCCTGGGTAAAACTCTTGTGGATCGAGTCCCTACATGCTCAATCTAGTGATCTTATGGATCAACATCGAGTTGATGGTAATATGCCTATCTAACCATAAATAATCGTTGTGGAAGCACGAAAATAGGATCCTAACACACGCGTTAACCTTCTGGTGACTTCCAAAGTGTGGAAGTTTCATGACGTTAAGGATAGTGGACTGCGCGATGTCCATGGTCCATGGATGGGGAATGATCTTCGATCTATTTCCCTTCGTCTTAGTCAATTACTTGTGATGCACGAGCATGCCGTAGGTCTTGCGGTCCCCTAGATTATAGTCACTGATCTTCAAGGTTGGAATCCTCTCCAACTGTGGTCTGACTGTGCATATCCCCTTCGGGAGGTACACTGTGATGTCTGTGTAGTCGAAGTCCCTCGGGACACTATCACAATTCACCGCATTGGATAGAGGCGGTATGTAATCAGGAAGAATAGACCGGATTAACTTCGCATTCGCTAAGTCATCTCTGTGCTTGGTTCTTTTCTCATTTGCAACACGGGATGGTCTGGATCCACGAGTAGTTGACACTGAGGCTTGCACTCGTCGCGCCAATGAAGCTTGAACTCCTGTGCACATCACTCTCTCTACCATAAGGTTGATCATAACTTGTTCGATGACTTTCTCTGCGGTGTTGAGCTTGTCCAACATGCACGCTCAACTCAGATAACTCAGTTGAATGAATGAGTTCTTAGATAAATAGAACAGGTGTCGATCTCAATAAAGACAATGTGGTAGCAATGAGTTATCTTGTTGGTTGTGATACAATTCACAAAAGTGTTCTCGGTGCAACAGTCGATAGAATAAGTAGACAACGATGTAACGAGTCTTCTCCAATGGACAAGAGGCATTCATCAATGTAGTTATGTCTATTACGGTGCGGTCCCAATGGTCTGATGGTGAGATTTCTGGTCATAACTGTTGTTCTAGCTGTTCGGGGTGTTGGTCTAATAATTATAATTATTTCAATGGCTATATTTCTTTGCCATGGCGAAGTGCCATGTTGTGTTGTTTTGATATCACGACAAAGTTCCAGTTTTTCAAATCTTCCTTCTGCGAAGTCCCTCTTGGAACATTCTGCAACTTTTCTATCTTTTCTCTCTTCTTACTAAGCTTTCTAGCCTTCCTCCCTATGATCTTCTTCTCAGTATTCCTCTTTCCATTTTTATTCTTATCTCATTTTAGCATAGTAACTTCATGCTATTGAGATTCTTTCGTAGGGTTCAAGGGAAATACTTCTTCTCTGTCTAGGGTAGGTGCTTCGTTCTTCTGTGAGTCTTCTTGTGTTCTTTCAACTTCGACATCTAGGTTTCTGGTTTTGAAAAACTTTGATCTGTTTTCCTATTATTCAATCAAGTGTGATATCCTCTTCATCATGAAGTCTCTTATTTCTCGCTTCTTCTATTATAAGTCTTCCTCTTCCTTTCTTCTGGTATGATTTATCTCAATCCAGGGTTTTCCTAATAACATAGAAAATGGGGTGTTGTTCTCAACAAAATTAACAACCTGAAATTCTTCCTCTGTTGAAGTTCCATGAGAACTCATAGATGTCTGGGTAAGTCTTCCACATAGGGTTATCAATTTTACTCTAAATAATCCTATTCCTCCTAATGAAGGAATCATAGCAGAATTTCTAAAAATTTCCCAAGTTATTTCTATCATGATATTCACTTGTGTTTCCTCATCCAGAATACAGTCAATGTCGAAGTATCCTATTCCTGTTTCTATGCACACTTTTTATTTGAAGACCTCTGACAAGTTGATATTTCTGTGACCATTCAAGGTTTCTTTCATTTGTAGTAATACAGTCTCTGATTGTTTCTGGGGTTCTATCATGGTTTTAGTTTCTTGACCTTTCTCAGGGTTTGCTTGTCTCATATTCATTCTTTCAACCTTATCAATCATTCTAGGGCAATCCAAAAATTCATTATCCATAGCTTGAAAACAAAGACAACTAGGTCTTTTTCTATGGCATTCCTTAGCAAGATGTCACGGTCTTCTGCAATTATAACAAAGGGTTAATATTCTTTTTCTTTGAAATGATCCCCAACCTTTCTTGTACTGCGTACTACGGTCATAGTAGCTAACCTGCAAAAAATGCTTTCTAGGTTCCTCCATCCATTTGTTAGTCCAAACATTCTTTCTATGCATAGGATTAACATATATTTCATTATTTATATCAGATCTACTCATCGCAAACCTTCTCTCATCTAGTTGTGCCCTACTTTTCAAGCTAGGACAAAATTTATCAAACATACATAGATCCATACTTTTGAAACAAAAAATTCCACTTATCTTTCCTTTTCAATAAAAAATTTTCATTGTTCTTACCTATAACAAAGCACAAAGCCTTCAGATCTTACCTCTTTTATTCTGATCTAACTTATCTTCTTAGCATAGAGCTTCACAAGTCATGTAGAATATTGTGCACTAGGGAAACAGATCTTTGCACAAATCTTTCTCTTTTCTATCAGTTCCCAGCAATCACAGTTTCAGGTCGGATATTGCGCACTTTAGCAGTAGATCTACACACAAAGCTTCTCTTTTTCTTTACTTAAGTTCTCAGAAATCACAATTTCAGGTCCCGGCAACAGAACCATTTCTTGGCATAGCAGCAGACCCAGGGTTCAACGCTCAAGAGAGCACCAACAAAACCCCAACTACCGACCCTTTCGGCAACAACTACAAAGCAGATGAAGTCTCACCCGAGGTAGAGGAAGGGGTGGTTGCAGGACTTATATGTATGCAACCTTAGCTGAGACATTGATCTATGATTACAACACCTTAATAGAGAACTTAGCAGTTACAGTTCACCAATATCTACTTCACAGATAAAACCCTAGTTATAGAGCATTGTAGTATTCACCCAGATATAGCATATTCAAGCAGTGGTTCACCCCCAACCTGGGGCTACGTCCACAAAATATTATTCTTCTTTATCGTCTTCTACCAACCATCTACATGAACAGAGCCACAAAATCCTACTCTACATAGGGCATGAGATCTATGCGCACTCCGCCAGTTCCTCCTCCCTCGAGCTAGGTTACAATAGAAAGCCTTTACATGGTCTCTTATAGTCACTTTCACTTAGCCTTGCAAGCCTCACACAGTATGCATGAAGCATTTACAACTATTACTTGCACTTAGCACTTAGCATCACACACTTGCCACTAGATTACATCGCCTAACTATCTATTTATACATTACAAAAGAGGCCTAAACATGGGTAAACCCATGGGCCGACATCCCCATAACCGTTACATATCCCAAAACCCAAAAATCCCTAAACAAGGGGCCGAGATGCCGCGATCTATGCTTCGACATGTGCTCCGCCTTCGACAGCCTGTCAAAGTCTTGAAATAGGTCAACCATGACCAAGGATCCTCAAAACTTGGTCAAGGGCCAACATTCAGTCTTTTGACAAAGTTGGCCACTTCTTCATCATCTTCTGAGACATCACTATTGTTGCTATGTTCTTCTTTTTGCATTCTCTTTTTCTTTGACTTTTTGGATGCTTTGAAGGATGCTTATTTTATATCTAGATTTTCCTGTTCAGTTCTCATTTCATATGCTGTGAAGATTCCATGTAATTCGTCCATGCTTATTGATTTTAGATCTGATCTGTCTTCTAGTGCTGATATCTTAGGGTCAAATCTCATAGGAAGAGATCTTAGTACTTTTTGAACAATTACAGATTCTTTAATTTCTTCTCCCAATCCTATGATTGCATTTACTGTTTCATCAAATCATAAAAAGTAAGCTGCAATATTCTCATGTTCCTTCATCTTAATTTGTTTGAACTGACCTCTGTAAGTTTGAAGCTTTGATGCTTTGACTTTTGAATCTCCTTCATAAATATTTTGAAGTTTGTCCCAAATCTCTATAGCGGATTTACAATGTAAAACTTTGGTGAATAATGTTTCACTAATACCATTCAGAAGTGCATTTTTGTCTTTGGAATTATTCTGACTAAGTTTCATTGCTTTGTCATTTGTAGGCGGAACTGCTGGTGCTGTGTATCCATCTACAATTGATTTCCAAATTTCAAATCTTTGTGCCTATATATATGTTTTAATCCTTATGATCCAAAATGCATGCTTCTGTCCATTGAACAACGATATTCCATTTTTATACAATTTTTTTCTCTCCATGATCTACCTTTGAATGATTAAACTAATTTCTGAAGGAACCTGCTCTAATACCAATTGTTGGATTACTGAGAGGGGGGGTGAATCAATAATAGAGAAATTTAATCCTTTTTAACCATATAATACAAGTGTTATATCAATGTAGATTTATCATTCAATAACTGCAGATTAAATAAGAAATGAAAAAATGAACAATGATACACATACATAGTACACCGATGCTTTACATCGAAACCCAAAGAGGGAGAAAACCACAGAATGATTTTTCTTATATGTCTTGACGAATTACATTAATTGGAAGCACCAAATTCATTTGTTTTCCAATTGCAACTGGAAGGAGGCTCCAAACCCCTTGTTTCTCAAGCTACAACTTGAGGAAATCTCCAACTCCCCTATTCTCCGGCTACAACTAGAAGTAGGCTACAACCCCCTATGTTTTTCGGCTACAATCACCTATCCTTGCCCCGTCCAAATGCCCTGAAGTAGAAGTAGAATGATGGAAACATTGTCACACTATCACTGTGAGATATATTGTTATAAACCTAAACCATGAATCAACCTGTACCTCAACCTATAATCAACCTATACCATAAACAAGTGCATGAACCATGCACCAACCTATACCAAAAAACCTGTAATCAACCTGTACCATAAACAAGTGCATCCAACCATGTACCAAGTATGTACCAATCATGTGTCAACTACTCATCAACTATGAATCATCAATATGTACCAACATCATAAATTATACACCTCATGTATGTGTGAACTCATCAACTACTTGTCTCAACCATGTATCCAACATGTACCTTAACCAAAATACCTCATCAATTTCATCATCCAAATATTATTTGTAACTTTGTAATATACCTAGTGTATATTATCACATACCTACAAACCTTCCTTAACTTTAACAACAAGAGACTAGCATTTTCATAAAACTTTACTTTAGTCTCACATGACTAGTTTTGGATTAGTCAACAACCCTAACTTGAAATAATCATAACTAGGTATCTGTAATGAATAAAGATATGAAAATAGTACAAATTTTTCTTCAATTTTCTTTATGCAATTCCTCTAGGTGTCACTACTTGGAACCTCTCAGAAAAGGAGCTATAGCAAAAATGACATACCTTACTGAATTCTGGCTTATTCTAGAGAGCGACCTTGTAGAGCGTTCCCCGCACAGAATATTTGTTGAATCGATCTGAAAATGTTATAAAGAATAAAAAAACCTTTAATATAACCAACACATTTGGTATTACTGAATATATATCTGTTATGAATAAGTTATTATGTTTTTACCCGAAAAACCTGTTTAAAACTAGTTTCAGGACTAGCCACAAACCCTATTTTCCATAGAGTGTAAGTCCAAAAATAAAATGATACAAAATCTGAAATTGTTACCACAGATACTTGGATATGTTTCCTCAATGGGATATCAATTTCACAGTCTTAATCACTCTAGAAATTTTTTTATTGCGAAAATGGTGAGATGACCTGTAAATAACATACCTTAGAAAGCATCATCAAAAGAATTTATCCTCCCTTGAATTCTGGCCTTCTTTTCTTCACCTTCCCTCTGAAATTAGGCTTAGATATCCTTTGGTTACCCCGTCACCTATATATATTCAATATGCTCAAGTGTGATGTAAAATGAGAGAGCCTTATCTCATTTGGTTGATGAAGCATAATAGCTCCACATTCTCTTCATTCCCCTGATAAGTATCTTTGAGACCTGGTAAGGAAGGACACTTTTTAGTTGGATGTGGGTATTCATAATTATAGAAAATTATACATTATTGAGTGGGAATTCATTTGTAGTATGTTTCTTTGTGAATCTATGACAAAAAATGGATACAACCCTTTTTTCTTCTTCTTTCTTTTTCTTTATCTGTAATGTGTCCATCTACATTGCTAGTGAGTGAAAAATATCAATTTTCATATCTTCTAGTAAACCTCCTAATTCATTCTCAGTAAGAGTCATATATTTAGATGATTGTTATACCATACTCTTGTTATTCCTACCCTTTTTCCTTGTAGATTTGCAGTAATTTTTTAATACTTGCTTGATGTCTTCACACTCTAGCTAGAATATGTCTCCATTTGCAAGGAGATTCAATGTCTCTGTGATTTCCTTTCTTACCCCTCTAAGTAAAAAACGTTTGAGTGATTTTTCATCCAATGTGAAACTATAATAACTCTTATAGCTAAGTTAGAATCTCTCCTCATAGTGTTCCAATGATTCATTTTCTCCTTGGATCATCATGAAGATCCCATCTATTATGTCCCTAGCCTTGTAGTATTCCCTATATTTGTTAATGAAGGTTTACTTCATTTGGTACTAGCTACTGACGTTCTTTCCTTCTAGGATCATCAACCATATCAAGGTTAATTCCTTCAATGTAGAGGGAAAGAGATTGAGTTTTTAATCATATAGTGTATAGTCATAAGTGTTGCAAAAAAATTCAAACTAAAAAGGAAAGTGTCAGGGTTTTCTGAAGTAAGGAAATGAAAATGAGGAAGAGAATAAGGATTAATATTTTTCATATTAGTGTCCCCAAGGTGTAGGACAGTCGGTGACGGAGTGTGTTGTTAAGCCACTCCGTGATGTTAAAGTCACCGGTTCGAAACCTGCGGGGACAAAAAATCCAACCATGTTAAGGGTTGGTGTGGCTCAGGCCGGGTGCGATCCCCGGGTGATTTTGACGGCTTAGATGCCCCTGAGTTGCGGTTTCTCAAGCCACAGGTTAATCGCAGGTCCTGCACAAATTAACAAACAAAAATAAAATATTTTTCATATTAGTTTCCCCTTCATTTTCCCTAATGGGAAACTCAAATATTTTAGGTTGGTCTCCATAATCAACCATTGTATGGTGATATGGGGATACTCCTCCTTTTTCTAAGGAATATACAAAATCTCCTACTCCTATTGGGGGTAAGTCCCCAAATTCTTTAATGATTATTTTCATGTTTGTCTCACAACCAACTCACTATTGTTCTTGGTTGATTGAACCTATTTCAATACTAGGGTATTTTGGTAAAAAACTTCCAAACCTATCTCTAGGTTGCGGCATGCAATCTAATGATGCATTTTTCTTTTATTTTATTAACAAAAATTATAAAATGCAAGCAATCTAATGCTATTTGTTTTCTTTTTTTGGACAAAATGTACACATTTTTTAGTACCTCTCCAACAATGGCACCAAAAAGTGATGGGCCAAGGAATTGCAACAAGGATGTTGAACTCCTCAACATGTAACTTTAGATTGTAAACCCATGGATGTACTTATTTAATGAGGTACTATGCAATATGTGTGAAAACTACATAAATAAACATGTCTAAGAAGGAGGAGACATGTTAACCCTAGGAATTTAAGGACTACATCAATGGAAAGGTTTAAAAGTACTAAACAAGAATAAAAGGAAAGCTGCAAAATGAATGAACAAAGAGAGATGCAAAACAAAACTTTAAAGTACCTACTAATCAGAGGCTAACCCTACTTAATATGACATAAATGAGAGATAAAATGAAGTGTTGCAAACCCAAGTAAACCCAACAATATTTTTGTACTACGGTGTAGAAAGAAACCTATTTCAAAACACAACTAAACTTACTTAAATTATCCTACTAAAAAGATAGTTTATTCTACTACAATTAACCTACTACAAAGTTGAATCAAAGAGCTAGAAAACATAGCTAATTCTTCTTAAAGTGACTTGCTACAAGGCTAAATCAAATAGTGTAACAAGACCTCCTTATCAATGACATAATACCATGAAGTTTACTTGAAATGACATGCTAGAATTTGCTACAGGAAATAAAGACTAGTTGCAAAAAATGATGCATAACATGAAAGGGAAATAATATGGACTAAACATAGTTGAAAGGAAAGGAATGTTATAGTTATATAGAGGTTCCTTGTTCATCCTTGAGTGGGAACTACCAAGGCTTCTACAGGGAACCAAAAATGACTACCAAAAGTAAGAAATATGAAAGTAAACTTTTTGCATTATAATATTAATCCATGGTAGAAATACATCCTGAAAGAGTTTGAAATCCTTATCTCTAGAAGAGTTCCTAAGTCTAAAAAATCACTAAGACTTGATAAGGATATTCCCTATATCCTATTTATGAAAAAATATTACAACAATCATCCCTTGATTGAAGAGATCATGTCCTTAGGATACCTATAATTAGGGGGCTATGTTCTAGGAATCAAATCCATTTCCATATTGACCTTTCTCAACTAGAAATTCGAATGGATATGATGTTAGATTTGGTTCCTTGGGTAATTGAAATCTTATCAAACCTTGGATGTTGATGAGTGGATACAATCTCCCTTTTCTCTCATGCAATTTTGGTGAAAATTATCCTTGAACTTCGACCTTCTTGAGCCATAGGTTAGTATAGCATTAGACATGCATGAAATTATCAAAATCATAACTAAACTAGGATAAAACACACACTCAATCATACAAATCATTTCATTAACAACACATTGCATGAAAAACAACATAATTGCACTAATCATCATTAAAAGAGGTCTCATGGAGTACAAAGGTGATCATAATATCTCAAAAATGGGCCTCATGATACAACAATTGGGATTCCCACCACAAAGGATGGTGCAAATTCTAGGGGAAGGGGAATGTAACACCCCAGTTTTGATCCCCATACTAGTATTGCAAATATGTACATGATGAATGGATGTCAACTAAATAAATATGATTTTCAACTGAACATTGAATGTTAACATACACACATCATATGCTACTGAAGAGGAAGGACAAAGGCTTGCTATGATTTCACAGGTGGGGAAATGCAATGGGATTATAAGAGGTTTAAGGGGGTAAGGGGAAAATACATTGGTTAATGATATATCCTAATAATTAGAACCTTTGATTATTAAACTTTATTATTGTTATTCTATTTTTTGTTGTATCCTATATTTTTGGATTAATTACATGAAAGAGGTACGTGGGATTTGGAGATAAAAAGGTGAATCATGGGATTCTCATGAAACATGTGGAGACTGCATGACATGAAAATATAACATACAAAATTCATATGTACAAGGAGGAATTTGAGCTCTCATTTGGTTGGGGAAATCAAGAGATTTCTCTCTTAACGAACTACCATGAGATTACTATAATCAAATTATACCAATCTACATCGATGAATTATGAATCAAATATGACTACGTGGAAGAGTAATTATTGTTATTGATAATAATTGAACTACAATTGAGTATCCCTGGACTCCCAGTAGTGATATTTCTTGGCCATCCTATATTGGATTTGTTATCTCCTAAAATAACACCGTCATTCTTGTCAATTTTAGGTGATAGTGAGAACTCTAAAAAAATATTTCTAAAATTTTGTAGGCTTGTTAGAGAGCCTATTATATGTAAATAAACTTGAAAAAAACATTGAAATTGATTTTCTTAAGCAAAGGGGAGAGTTACAGGTTTCGGTGGTTTAGGAAACCCTGTGAAGAGTTCATTAACCACCGAAAGCCTTGGCTTTCGGTGGTTAAAAGAGAAAAATAAAACTCATTTAACCACCGAAACCCTGTCAATGTGGAAAGATCAGAGCCTATGTTTTCACATAATCCAACGCAATAATGGATGGATACTGTCGAAAATCAAGCTAATTGGTGATGTAATGTGGTATGATTGTTCTTGATCAAAGTTTGATGCGTTGTGGTACTTGTTAAACCCCATATGTCCATTCACATTTAAAAACGTGCATACTTAGAAATCCCTGATTAGTTCGATCCTCCCTAACTGTTTAAATTCACGTGGCATTAATAAATTCAAGTTCCAAGAGAAATCACGGTGATGATTTCCCATTTAAATTTATCATTTGAAATCCCTTTGATTTAGGAATCAAATCCTAGTTTGTTGTTATTCCTCATCTCTATCTCACAAAAGATGAGTCATTGCGATTCTCATGCAAATTAATTCGCCACAGATCCATTTTTCAAAAGTTACAAGTTTCGGTGGTTAACAGGCCTAAAATCTGCCTCTCTTAACCACTGAAAGCATAATTTTTCGGTGGTTAACAGGCCCAATTTTTTTTCCCTTAACCACTGAAACCTGTTACATGGCAACGAAGGGGTATTTTTGCCCAGATCGAAGTTTTTCTCAGCCGAATCTCTTGAAAACTCTTTCTAAAGATAGATATTGAATTATAGGGTCCAATCTAAGATCCACTTTTGATGCAAAGGAGTTAGAAGAGGTGTTCAAGTTAATTTGGCACCTATTTTTGGGCAAATAAATCAGGGTTTTTTCTAAACTTGACAAATACCATGGAAGGCTTATTTTCACAGCATAGAGGTTCTACATGATCTAAAGACCATAGAATGAGGAGTTGACCTCATTTTGAGGATCTCTTCCTCTCTTTTTGTAAAAATTGTTTTGACTTTCTATCTTTGGCAAATCTGATCCAGTTTTATAGGATCTGAATATTTTATTGTAAAGCTATAAAGCTAAAGATATGAGATGAACAAAGGGTTCAATCTTGGATACATTTTGCTACTGTAATAGACTCTTATTTTGATAATAGAATCATAGTCTTCTTTTGCCTTCAATATCAGATTTTTCCATGTACTTCGTCATTCTATACTTTACTTCAGTTGTCTTAGCTTCTAAGGACTGTCATCTCTTTATTAAGCTCATAAACTTGAATTAAAGAACTTCTTTCTATCTTGTATGACCCTGCACACTGTTGTATTTGGTTATCAATGTTAGTATACTTCATCCCCTGTTAAACTATTATGTCTGATTATTGATTTCTTAAAGAACTTTCTTATTTGAATGCATGATAAGATTGTCCATTTCATTAGTCATTGAGTTGTCCCATTGATCCAAGCATACCTAATTATCATATTCTTAAGTTACCAAGAATCTTTGGCCTTCAACCCCAAAGAGTTTCTTGTAGTGATAACAAATTGGCGTTGTTGCCGGGGAGAGGAGATTGAAGCTCAACTTCCTTGGGACATGACATAGATCCAGCTTTGATGATAGACAAAGCCTGGACATTTTATTGGTTGAAATTTTCTATCTGGCGACTCCATTGAAGAACTGTGGCTTCGTAGAGAAGGGCTCATATCAGAGCAAATCAACAGAGGCCACCAAAAACTCCTGTTGCTTATTCAAGAAGATCATCAGAAGAGGAAGAGCTCTACAAAGGAAAACTTCCAGAGCAGCAAGGACATCTAGATAAAATATCTCAAGAGGTACTACTTCTTTATTTGTACCTAGAACACCTTCCATTAAGTCTACTTTTGTTGAATCTTCTTCTTTTCAAAAAACTGTATTTGAATCAGAGGATTTAAAGGGTGATGAACCTTCTATAGATTTTGTTGTTATAAATCCTTTTCCTAAGAATCTTTCTGTACATAGGTTAGGGAAAGAAGTTGAACCATCTTCCCCTGAAGAGGACTGTTCCTCTTCTCTGCATTCTTTGCAAACAAAACCAGAAAATATCTATACCTATACCCATACCAGTCTGCCTATGATAGATTCTATTATGCAAAATCTATTTGTTAAAGAAGAAGAAAACCTAGCCCTTCTGCTAGGGCAATTTTACGAATCTCCTAATTTCCCCGATTCATCTAAGTTTTCAAAGACTCCACTAGGGGAAAATCCAGTTGACAAAAGATGAAGAAGCTGAAGTTTGATTCCAGATATCAGTTTGCTTCATGAATTGTTGTATTTCTTTATCATCTCTTTCATGCTTTTTCCTTCGCATGTTAAGAGAATTATTTTCTGTTTTGTATATTCGGAAACTTATCATTCTTCTTGTATATATACCACGCTAGAAGAGGAAATATTGCAACCTGCTTGCATTGTAGAAGTAGATTTAGCAACTTTACCTCATCCCATTCATAAAAATGAACATTGTATTCAAATTCCTTTTGAAACTAATAATCCATTTAACTATGTAGAGATTGAAATTGATTTTAAACCTACTCAGACTTCAGTACCTGCCGTCATTATTGCTGTAAATTTTCATCAACCTCTTATCCCTCAAGAGAAGCCCACTGCTTTTCAAACCAAGATCAGGATGAGGATGTTTAAACCTTTAAGGCTGCCCTATCCCCTTCATCCTTATCCTCTTGACTGTTATGAATATCTTCCCCAGTTTTCTGGAGAGAATCAAGTTTCAGCTGAGAGGCAGTTGGAATCCTTTAAGGATTTTGTTGATCGTTTTCAAATTGTTCATGAAGATGTAATCATGCGATTTTTCTAGAAATCTCTAATCAGAGATGTTGGTGCATGGTTTAAAGGTCTTAGAGATGATTCTATTGGCTCTTGGATCGAGTTCTCTAATGCTTTTGTGAAGTACTGGGGTGAGTACAAATCACTAGAGTCATACCTTGCTGATTTTTATTCTTTGAAGAGAGAGCAGGGTGAAACTTTGTCTATCTTCAATCGAATATTTTACAACATCTACCATGACATACCTTTGAAGGTCTGGCCTACAGAGACAACTGCCATGATACATTATGTTATGTGTCTTCATTCAGATCTTGCCCTTCTTCTACTAGAAAGGAAGTCTTCATTCTTAACTCAGGTATTTGAAGATGCTTATGAGGTAGAAGAGAACATCCATGCTGCCAAGAGGACTTATAAGCTATCATATTCTAAAAATATGCATCCTTATGAGCAGGAAAACTGTCAGTATGTTTCCATTTTGGATCAAAAAGACAATAAGTATGGTTCATATTTTGAACATGGAGATTATGAATGTAAAGCAGTTTGTGAGCAACAACGAGCATGTGAGTCTATTTCAGATTCAAGTCAGAGTTTTTCAATATTTGCTGAGTGCTCTAGAAACAGGTATTAGTCAAAATGTTATGATCAGTTTGCTAACCAGGATGAGCGTATGGTAATCAATGATTGTATAAGCAGTTATATTTTTTCAACTGATCTTTATTCTTATGATCTTGACATTGTTTCATCATCATCCTTTGGCCATTTTTCTGAAGAGAAAGTCATTATGATTAATGATCACAAGTTAATCTCAAGAGAACTAGAAGGTGATCAGTCTTCTGGCAAAAGAATAGTCACGGTTGAGTGGGAGGCTGCTATAGATGTACTATTTTTTCCCGAGGATCAGTATGTTTATGATCTTTGTTTCCAAGACCCGGTGGCAGCCTTCATGGAATAATACATTTCAAGAAACTTGAAAATTTTAGATTTTTTCAGCTCTCTCATGTTTACGGGTAAGTATAGTTTCCTGAATGAGTTTTATTCACTATTGTTACATTTCAAACATCAGTTGTTGAGCAGTGATAGAGACAAGGTTTCTTCAGTTTTGAAGTTACTTGGATGGTTGTTATGGAAGTCAGCATTTACTTAACCAAGAGGCAGTATGGTTGGTTAGTGTAGGAGTAGACAGAAGAACAAGCTCTTCATATAAGCACTTAGATTGTTTTTAGATTTTGGTTGAATAAGCAGAGCAGGTTATAGGTTGTCTAAAGATAAGTTGCTTAGGCCAGATGACTCCATAGCCTAATGGACTAGACACAATAAAAAAATGTGAATGATTGCTGAGCAGGTGGCGGATTTTTCAGGTTAAATGGATAGGCACAAGTCTACTTGTTCTAGGAACCTCACTGGGAGGATTCCATCCCCGAGTAGGAGCCAGTTGTTATCTCCTAAAATAACACCGTCCTTTTTTTCAATTTTAAGTGATAGTGAGAACTCTAAAAAATTATTTCTAAAATTTTATAGGCTTGTTAGAGAGCCTATTATTTGTAAATAAACTTGAAAAAAACATCGAAATTGATTTTCTTAAGCAAAGGGGAGAGTTACAGGTTTTGGTGGTTTAGGCAAACCTGTGAAGAGTTCATTAACCACCGAAAGCCTTGGCTTTCGGTCGTTAAAAGAGAAAAATAAAACTCATTTAACCACCAAAAACGTGTCAACGTGGAAAGATCAGAGCCCGTGTTTTCGCATAATCCAGTGCAATAATGGATGGATAACCGTCGAAAATCAAGATAATTGGTGATGTAATGTGGCATGATTGTTCTTGATCAAAGTTTGATGCGTTGTGGTACTTATTAAACCCCATATGTCCATTCACATTTAAAACCTTGCATACTCAGAAATCCCTGATTAGTTCGATCCTCCCTAACTATTTAAATTCATGTGGCATTAATAATTTCAAGTTCCAAGAGATATCACCGTGATGATTTCCCATTTAAATTTATCATTTGCAATCCATTTGATTTAGGAATCACATCCTAGTTTGTTGTTATTCCTCATCTCTATCTCACAAAAGCTGAGTCATTGTGATTCTCATGCAAATTAATTCGCCACAGATCTGTTTTTCGAAAGTTACAGGTTTCGGTGGTTAATAGGCCTAAAATATACCCCTCTTAACCACCGAAAGCATAATTTTTCGGTGGTTAACAGACCCAAATTTTTCTCCCTTAACCACCGAAACCTGTTACATGGCAGCGAAGGGGTATTTTTGCCCAGATCTAAGTTTTTCTCAGCCGAATCTCTTGAAAACTCTTTCTAAAGATAGATATTGAATTATAGGGTCCAATCTAAGATCCACTTTTGATGCAAAGGAGTTAGAAGAGGTGTTCAAGTTAATTTGGCACCTATTTTTGGGCAAATAAATCAGGGTTTTTTCTAAACTTGGCAAATTCCAATTTCATCTTCCTCAAGAGATATCAAATAACCTTGTGTTGGAGCCGGAAGTCACTCCTGGATTGCTTGCAGGAGCAGATCCCGATGCCCATCAGTTTAATGTCATGATTTATTTGAAAGGGGTGATCAAATGGAGGAAACTCAGAACAGTATCGTCTCAACTCAGAAACTAGGCCGGGCATGCACGAGCGAGTGAGGTCTTGCATAAACTTCAAACAATGAGTTACAAATAAAGGGTGAGTAGGTAGAATACTTGCATGAGAAAGGTGCAAAGGTCTATCATAAACATTAGGTTCATCACAGACTGAAGAAGAAAGCATTCAAACACAATATCCTCTTATATCCGAACACTTAACACCAGAGGGCACAACAATGTCACAACAAATCCTTTATCATAACAAGATTGTTAAATCCACGCGAATCCTTCGGCTGTGGATTCTCTGGCATAAGATGAAACAAATCTGGAAGAAGGAGAACTATTTGTTATAAACCAAGAAGTCTCAAATACAGACACATGACCCAGAAGCTAGAATGTTCACTGAAACTTTACAGTCGGGAGCTTAGCTCTACCATCGATAGATACAAAAATGGCAAAAATGCCTACATATACTCAAAATAACAACAACAGCAGAACCAAGATACTACATTGAAGGCTTTGTGTCTGCATGGCTTCTGACACTCTGCAGCCGCAATCTTTGAATAACCGTGCAACTTAAGGCAGACGCGATCGATCTTCTGACAGTTTATTCGGCAAATCGACGTGCCTTTAATCCCATGCAGGACTTTCCCATTATGGCGGAGGCGATGTCTAACCACCACCGAACGCTTCAATAACTGCTTCTTGGGATTGAGAATGGCCTGGCCATCTCAGCATTTCGGGATATGGAAGACCCCTCACATTGCCACCTGGACTAACTGAAAATCTTGAGAGACGGGCATGGAAGGCTGACACGGCGAATGGGGCGAATGATAGGAGTGATGGCATCGGATTACAAGGTTGCAAATGGAATGGCGTGGCGTGGGAAGAGTGACAAAGGAGGGCTCATGGTGGAATAAAACAGGCGGAAGAGGGGGGAAGATGAGGGATAGTGGATTCATTCTTTGGCGAGAGGCTGACGTGGAGAAGGAGTTGGACACACGGCAGGAAGGGAGAGGTGGAAAGGAGGGTGTCATGACGGGAGAAGGGCCCACACATGATTAAAGATAGGGAAACTGAGAAAGTCGGGACCGCGTCTGTGACGTTGATCTGGGCTCCTCGATCATAGCCGTTGGAAAGCTTCATCCACGATTCCGGACCCCCCCTCTCCGCTTAAAGGTAGAAAGGATTCCTGACTCCCTCCTTAAAGGTAGAAAGGCGGGGGCTCCAGAAATGGTCTTCATTTCCGCTGATCCGGGCGCCTCTATCCTCGACCGGTTGGAGAGGTGGTGCCGATTCACCCCTCCGCTTAAAGGCTCTGAAAGGCCAGGGGGTCCTAATCCAATATGTGCCGACCGGGCGCCAGAATCGACCACCGGATTTGCTTGCTGCTTATCATGGCGCATTATCACTTGAAACTTTAGACAAGTGGGTTTTACCCCTTCTTTTGCATTCTACCCTCTATATACAAGAAATACCGCTAACATTTGCCC
Source organism: Picea sitchensis (assembly GCA_010110895.2). Taxonomy (NCBI): domain Eukaryota; kingdom Viridiplantae; phylum Streptophyta; class Pinopsida; order Pinales; family Pinaceae; genus Picea; species Picea sitchensis. The sequence continues at coordinate 336,746 of SNQJ01S0010167.1, forward strand.
CATGGGGATAGAGTCGTCCCTGCGGATGCTCTAAGAAATCTTTGCGCACTTAGTGCCTCGCTTGTTGGGCTGAGCTATTTCTATTAGTCTGGAAAAAATGTGAATTAAAACACAAAACAAAACCAAAAGAGCCGAATGCGGCTCACAAAAAACATTTCTTAAAAACCATTGATCAAGCATCAACACTTCATTGTTTTCAGACCGTGAACTCAGAAGTGTTGTTTGAAAACACTTCTGAGATCTTGAAAGGTCCAAACCGCAGGGCATCGAATTTTACCGTGGTTTGCTCTTCTCACTGTGCATCCTAATTTGAGTACGCCAGACGCCCGCTCAAATTTCTTTTTTCTGCCCAAGGCCTCATGATCTTCTCTCACATGATTGTAAGCCTGGCCCTGTGACCTCGTTTTCCCGATCTCGCACTTCCACCATCTCAGCTGGAATTCTTCGAGCATTACATGGCTCCCTCATAGTCCCCGGAGGAGATGGGCCATGCAAGGCAAGCCGAGGGGAAATGGCCTCTCATTCAGAAACCGGGCTTAAAAGTGAGTTCCGCGACCTTCTTTGCTGTCACCCGACGCCTCTGTAGAAAATTTGGTTTTGGAGTCCCAGCCTTCCTCGACATCTCCAATAATTTTCATATTTGATTAGGCTTTTATTGGAGCACCAACATTCCCCAGGATAGTAAGGTGGAATGATCAGCAAAATCCCAAACCGCTCACAAAACTTGACCCAGAGGCCTCGCATCGAAAATGGGGAAGCATTGTCAGTGACAACTTTGTTGGGACAACCAAATCTGACTATGATATCCTCCGTGAAGTCGGCGATTACTTTGTGTGATACGCTTATCGTGGGGACAACTTCTATCCATTTAGTGAAATAATCGCAGGCAAAGGAGGATCCATCCGTACGGCCACTCTGAGGGAGGATGACTTCTCCAATGAAATCCAATCCCCATCAATAAACGACTGCTACCATGGGTTTTAGTGGTAGAGACTTGAGTTGTTGTTTACCTGAGAACTTCTGGCATTTAATGCAAGCCCCGACTTCCCTGCAAACATCGGTAAACAGAGGCCGCAAGAGTAACTGACTCGCAGGATTTTTTGGGTTGTGTTCTTCCAGAAATGATGGCCTCCGTAGAGACCGCTATGAAAATCGAACATCACTTTCTACGCTTGCAATGGGTCCAGACATATTAATAATATCCCCTGCAGGGTCTCTCCAAAGCATAAGGTCAATAATAAGGCAGATTTGACCGCTTTGAGCTTTAAAGCTCGGGCTCTACTCTTCCCCAACTGGCCGTGGGGCTTCACCTCGCAGTACATCGTATATCCCTGCATCAGGGATTATCTCGCTAGGTGGTATGGTGATCCTGGGAACCACCGCCGGGATGACTCATTTTGTTCATTGATGAAGTTAATCCCCTGTAGTTTGAATTGGATTCAGCCAGCAACTTTGCCAAACCTTGCCCCTTTATCAATTTGGTGGGCTTAATCTCTGTGGGTTGAATTCGAGGATTTTAGCTATCCATTTGCCCCTCTTACCATCTATGTCTGGCTATATGAGAATGTCCTTCATAGGGGTTGAAGGGACATATGCAAGGATCTTCGAGTGTAAGACATAGATCCCGAAGTTTTGAGAGCTTTCTTCACCAATGCATAGGCTTGTTTTTCCATGATCTCGATATTTTAGCTCTCAAGATCTCTCAAGGCCTTAACAAGAAGGTGAAATGGATGCTCTCACTTGGATTGTTTCTTTCAAAAGGACTCACGCTTCTATTGAATCGCCGGCAAATGAGAAAATCAGAAATCCTTAGATCAATCTGGACTGATCAAATACTGTGTGCCTCTACCAATGCTTTCTTTATTTGGGCAAAGGATCCCCTGGACTCAGGGGCAAATTCACTTTATTTCATGGCCCTTCCGAGCATGGCTTTGATGTGTTTCACCACCAAAGTTTCGAGACGAATCTCCTTGGAAAATTAATCTTCCCCAAAATGCTTTGAACTTCCTTCTTGGACCGTGGAAGTGATTGTGGCCTAAATTGCCTCTACCTCAGCCTCGTCAATTTCTTACTCCTTCACTGACACTATAGATTCCACCTTTCCCTCCTACATGGAAAGCCATGATTTCTTGGGATTTAGCGATAGGCCATACCTCCGACATTTCGTGAAGACTCTTCAAGTGACGTTGTTCTTTATCAGCCTAGAGAAGACCGTGGATGTCATCCGTGTATATCACCAAACCGGTCCTTCTCCCAACGGCTATGTCCATGGCTCAACAAACGTGGGGTTGCTCCTGGATTCATCAACCCAAAGGGCATTTTGGCATACATGAATGTGCCCCAAGGAGTGATGAAAGTTGTCTTTTCTCCTCGTCTCGCATGACTGATATTTGATTGTATCCTGAGAAACCATCAATCATGGATATCCTTGATGCCCAAACACCTCCTCAAGAATGTGTTCCATGTTAGTGAGGGTAATTGTCCTTTCCTGAAGCTTCGTCGTGCCCTCAAATCGCATTAATGTAGTCCGATTCTTTCTCAACGGAACCAAATTGGCCACCCATTCAAAGTGACCTATACAAATGATCTGGCATCTAGCAGTTTTCTTTCACTTCCTTCCAAGGATGTAGTATTGGGTTTATCCGTTCTGCCTTTAAATGGCTTTAGCATCCTTTCACGCAGATTCTTGTGCTCAAGGATCCATGTGTCATAATGCTTTGAGGTCTCAAGTCCATGTAAACACATCACAACCCACCAAGAACTTAGTATACTCGCCTCCATTCCTCACCAAACTCTTTGACATCTTGACCAATTTTGGATCCTCAGGTGTGCCTATGTTGCATTCACCGTGGCTATCATTATCACCGGAACTTTGCTCTTTATCACTTAAGACATCAAGCCCCATCAAACAACCTTCTAATCCAAGGATTAGTCCTCTCGGTATGTAGTTGCTGGGTAGCTTAATGATCCGGTGATCAGCTATTTTATCTACAACTCTTCTGTAGATGGTCATCTTCCTCCTTTGAGGATTCTCGTCTATGTGCATTGTGGAAAATTCGTCAATGGACTGGAGGAATTTTTCAATTTCTTGATCACCCTCAAACACCTTCCAGTATTTGACATTGTCTGGTATAGAAGGTCTGCATTTTATTTCCACATCGAATTCGGCAAGTAGCTACGTGGGAACTTCGATCACACTAGCTGTGAAATCTAAATATTCGGCTGAGGCATTTTCCTCCCTGGAATGTAGGAAATGTTAAAAACCAAGAAGAAACTGTCAACAAGATATCAAAATTCATTTATGTAACTCCTAAGACAAGGGTGCTTGGGCTCATAAACATGTTTGATCTGCTGAATGATCAGCTCAACATCACCAAACAAATACATTTCTTTAATCCCCATGTCCTCTGTAGCCCTCAAACCCAAAACAATATCTTCATACTCAGCCACATTATTGGTGACTTCAATTCCATCTTGTATGACAGAGATATATGGTCTATTGATAGGGTGATATGAATATTACTCCAAAGACTCTAATTCCATCGGAGGAAGCTCCATCAAAGAACATCTTCCACAGGTGGTTGGGGGGGAGGTCTTCTGATTGAGGATGGGCTGCTTTCTGACCTGCAAAGAAACTTCAGGGGTGTGGGTGAGCCGTAGTAAACTGGTTTCCAAGCGTCCAGCATAGATGGATGACTAGATTGGCTTCTGTCACGGACAATGTAGGGCTAGTCAATATAATCTCTTTTGTTCCCCTCCAAAGACTTGGATGGTAGCATATGTAAGGTCCATCCGCAAGGTTCCCCACTTTATCTAGGATCTTGACAACAACAACATGCCAAACTTAGGGGGACATCGGCTACCACTTCATATCCATGACCATATTCCTTTCATGGGGAATGGGCAGAGACCACTTCAGGGTCCTTAATTACTCCCAAACATTGCACCTCCTCGAGTCAAAAGAATAGAGGTCATGATAGGCCCTAGTAACTTCCAAATTCCAATTCTTCCATGACATCTTGGGCATGAGGTTGTGGAGGCCCCTGAATCCATAAGGAAACTATGCAAGACCTTGCCCAAGTGAATGTTCGTGGAGGTGTAGAAGGAGGGGATGAATCACTGCCTTCTATCATGGGACCTAGGACGACTGTTGGCTTTTCATTTTGGAGGTTTATGAAGTCTGTGGAGGGGCTTGAGGCTTCATATTTTAGTAGGTCAGAGAAGCGTTTTTTTAATCCCCCATGTTTGATTAACTTAGTGAGCTGTACAAGAATTCTGATTTTTTGGATTTCATGTTCAAATTAAAAGAAGACATAGGTTTTGGAATTTCTTTAATTTCAGAACATGACTTTGGACAATGGGGGAGAGAGGTTAGGCCTTCTTACCTTTAGCATCTCATATCCCATTAGTACTTCCTGGTGGATGACTCAGAACATCATGTGTCACGCTTCTTTGTCACCGACCTCGTTGTACCTCGCCGACCGCCACCTCAGCCTTTGTCTCCCTGCTCAATCTGGCTCAACCCACTATCCATGAGAGACTCTTCATATGTCGACAATGATGAGGGAAAGGGTGAGTGACCTCTAAACTGTGAATATTTGGCTCAGGTTCGTCCACTTCTTCTTCTCATCAGCTACGAATTTTTTCTGGAAGGGAGCCTAAATTCTCTGGTCATCTCTGTCTCCTTCCTTCTCTCCAGTATAAATGGGAGGGAGTGGAAATTATTTGGCCTTCAAAACTCCTTTATTCCCTCAGGTTGAGGGCCCTTGTACATTTGTTTCCTCTCCACCTTCAATCTCTCCACCTCTCTTTGAGGAGGTTCATAACTCGGGTCAGGTCATTTACTTGAGAGTGAGGTAGTGATGTGCCGAAAGTTGAGGCTTCCTAATTTGCTATTTCTCTCGCCCTGTACCTACCGCTTCACCGCCGCCTTCCAAAGATGTTGGATTCCACCTCATACCGGTGATCTTGCATCCGGAGCCAGAGGTGGCTCTTCTCTTAACACTTAGACATAAATCAAAATAAAATGCACTAGCATAGGAAATTTGAGCAGAAGCTTCTGAGGGTTTAATCTCCTGCAGGAATTTTGTTGTACATCTTATTAAACCTTTTGGAGAAATCTGAGACAAACTCTCCATCCATTTTATTCAGACCCAAACTCGGCTATATAATACATATAATCTTTTATGTCTCCCCACCTCGAAAACGCTATCTAAGGCCTCAATGCCAGCAATAGACCCAGGGGTTAGCCCCCTGAATTAATTTCCCACCTCCCACTCAAGGCCTGGACAAAGACTTCTCATCTAGACATATTCACTTCAATATTCGTGTTGTCAACATACCGTAGGGCCTAGGTTTTCTTCAAGAAGATGTCTCCCTCCCCAATCAACTTGGGCATGTATTTCCAAATAGTCTCCAGAGGGAGAGGGTCTGCAGGTCAGTAGAATCAAAGGAGCATATCCATACCTATGGAATCCATTCTGCTCTAGGGGATTAACACAAGCCATAGGGATGTTTGGTAGAGGAGAACTTGGAGGAGATGGAGTATGAACCTGAGATGTTCCTGGATGTGAGGTTCTGGAGGAGACACCTGAGGAGACAAAGAGAGAGCTTCTCTTTGTGCAAAGAAGAGGGAAATGAAAGGAGGGGTGGTGAAACCTCGTAAGCTCGAGGTCCTGCGATGAAGCAAGACCTCCGTGGAGGATAAGAATATCTCCTCGACAATGCATCAGAGGAGAACCTCTTCAGAACACCCTTAAAGTTCGTAAAACGGAACCTCGGGAGGAAGGGACGACTAGGAACCGAGAATATGAAATGGAGTTCACGTATGAGGGCGATACTCCGCTTCTGCCGCGTAAACTTCTTTGCGCATCTCACCTTTCTCTCACAAGACCGCCTGCGGTCGGGCCTCTCCCATGTAGCCAAAGGCAAGTGTGGGTTAGACCGTGGTGGTCCGCCTCTGGCCACAGCTGATAGAGTGTGCTCCTTCCCAACGGAGTCAGCCACAATGGAGTCATTAAAGGCACCATAATCTTCGTTCGGATATCCTGGGATGCACCTTCGTGAATCGCTTGACCTTTTGTCAGCTCAATCCCTGAAAATATTCAACATCGTCTCCTGCAGAATCCATGTAAATGTTAGCGTCTAAGTCACTCCTGGATTGCTTGCGTGAGCAGAGCCCTACCATCGCCTTTAATGTCATCACGATTTATTTTGGAAAAGGGGTGATCAAAATGGAGGAAACTAGAACAAGATTGCCCAAATTTAAACTAGGGCTCTGCATGCAATTTAACGAAAGTGAGGTCTTGTATAAACTTCAAACAATGAGTCGCAAATAAAGGGTGAGTGGGTGGAAGACTTGCATGAGAAAGGTGCAAAGGTCTATCATAAACACCAGGTTCATCACAACCTAAGAAGAAAGCATTCAAACACAAGATCCTCTTATATCCAAAACTTACCACCAAGAGGGCACCAAATGTCAAGCAAATAAATCCCTTTATCATAACAAGATTAGCAATCCATCCTTCCTACCGCGGGATTCTCTCGGCATAAGAGAAACAAAGATGAAAAGAAGGAGAAATGTTTGTTATAAAACAATAAATCTCAAACAAAACACATGACCGTAGTTAGAATGTTCACCTAAACTTTACAATGGAGCTTAGCCTACCCATCGATAGATACAAAAAATGGAAAAAATGCCCATATATACTCAAAACAACAACAGCAGAACTAAGATATCAGATTAGTTGGCTTTTATACCTGTGATGGCTTCCTACACTCGTACCAAGAATCTTTGGAATAACCGTAACTTAAGGCGATGATCATCTTCCGGATGCTTTATTCGCTTAATCGACGTGCCTTTAATCCCATGCAGGATCTTCCCATTATGGTGGAGGCGATAGCTAACCACCACCAACCGCTTCAAAAACTGCTTCTTGGGATTGAAGAATGGCCCGCCAGCCAAGATTTCTAGATACCGAAGACCCCTATGTTGCCACCGGACTAACCTAAAATCTCTGAGAGATCTGCATAAAGGCCGGCTAATGGGGCTTAATGATAGGAGTGATGGTATCGATTACAAGGTCGCAGCGGGAACATGGGTGCGAAGGATAAAGGAGGGCCTATGGTGGATAGAAAACAAAGGAAGAGGGGGGAAGATTAGGGATAGTGGATTCGTTCACAGAGGTCAATGGAGAAGGAGGGGACACACTACAGAAGGGAGAGGTGGAAAGGAGGGTGTCATGACGGGAGAAGGGCCCACACCTGGACAAAGACAGGAAACCGGGAAATTGGGACCATCGCTTGTGCCAAGGATCCAGTTCTCTTTATCATAGCCGTTTGAAGTCGCAGATCCATCGATTTCGACCCTCCCTTTAAAGGTAGAAAGTACAACGAATGGTCTTCATCATGATCCCAAGGCCATCTGACCGTTGGAGAGAAAGGCCCCCATTCCTGACCTCCTAAAGGTCAAAGCTGACCTTGAATGATTGACTGGATCTGACCATTTGTCCACTGGCCTTGATGGACCACTCCCATATTCAGGAGACATTCTGACACCAATCTCATTTTAGGATCTGAGCATGAATTTTCATTATTTATTTTGATCAGCTGTCTCACACCTAGTCAGCCAAATCCTTCGTTCTACATGATCTAAAGACCATAGAATGAGGAGTTGACCTCATTTTGAGGATCTCTTCCTCTCTTTTTGTAAAAATTGTTTTGACTTTCTATCTTTGGCAAATCTGATCCATTTTTATAGGATCTGAATATTTTATTGTAAAGCTATAAAGATAAAGATATGATATGAACAAAGGGTTCAATCTTGGATACATTTTTCTACTGTAATAGACTCTTATTTTGATAATAGAATCACAGTCTTCTTTTGCCTTCAATATCAGATTTTTCCATGTACTTCATCATTCTATACTTTACCTCAGTTTGTCTTAGCTTCTAAGGACCGTCATCTCTTTATTAAGCTCATAAACTTGAATTAAATAACTTCTTTCTATCTTGTATGACCTTGCACACTGTTGTATTTGGTTATCAATGTTAGTATTCTTCATCCCCTGTTAAACTATTATGTCTGATTATTGATTTCTTAAAGCACTGTCTTATTCGAATGCATGATAAGATTGTCCATTTCATTAGTCATTGAGTTGTCCCATTGATCCAAGCATACCTAATTATCATATTCTTAAGTTACCAAGCATCTTTGGCCTTCAACCCCAAAGAGTTTCTTGGAGTGATAACATGATCCTTGGAGGAAAGTAGGATAGCCTAAGAGACTACTTAGCAGAGAAGGGTATTCAATTCCTTGGGTCATACAAGCTAATGGGGAAAGAGGGATATGGATTGGGACTGTTGTATGTGGAAAATTGACTATGAACATGGGCATTGGGCCATGTGAATAGATTTATATCCAGCCATAGGTAAATTCTCCCACATGGATTCATAGCATTATATTGTGTATTGTCCATTGAATGGTTTAACTATGATTTCATAAGCCTTCATTATAGTGTCTACATATGTTAATTAAATGATAGTAGGATAGTGAGGAAAGGTATCAAAACATTCAAATCATATATATTGTATTAGAGAAACAAATTAGAATGAATTTTGGTGGTTTAAAACAATACCCCATATCCTCAGTAGAGCAAGGAGGGTATTGGGTATGCTACACTTCAACAACAAAAACTCATAATCCGATTATTTATTCCAATTGTGATGAAATTAGAGAATTCATATATGTTTAAAATGTATGAATATGCTTCTATATTTTATTGATCAATTCATATGAGCACACATAAAGATTGCATCCTTGGATATAGTGAAATAAAAAACTTACCCCAATGAATCAAAAGAGGCTATGAATAAAGAGGACTATAACAAAAAATGATTGTGAATATTTTTCTCTAATTGGAATTCCAAAATAAAAAGGAACCATACAAGGTTTGAATCAACAGGGATTATTGTCAAAGCGATCCAAGAATTCTAGAATTGCACTGATTAGAGAGTTCAAGAATTCAGGGATTTCAATAATTTTGGAATACTACCCTTAAGAGGGTCATGACATATATTGATGGAGTGTCCATTTATTTTGAACTCTCAAGGAGTGAAGTTATTGAATCTTAATTTTTTTGTTTTATTTTTTTGTTGTCACTTTGTATTGTAGCATTAAGAGGGCATGTTGGAGTATAACCTTCCAATACCATATATATTCTAATGTAAAAGTCATGTTCATATAAATGAATACTCTCGAAGCCCCAAAGGATTGGAGGAGGGTAGCTTTACCAATCCACCTACAAGCCTAAACCCTAATGTTTTCCATGTATTAACTTACAACCTAAAGCTTGGTTGAAATGTGAATCCCAACATCCTAGATTTGTGCATAGAGCATTGCATCTATAAATGCAATATATGTTTGATATATATTATTGAATTTGAGGCATTTTAGATATGAAAGTATATATCTAAGAATAAAATACATTTATTTCTACACTAAATTCTCATTGTATATCCAAGCATAAACTACATTTATTGTTACAATGCTCTATGGTTGTTGATCTCCCTCTGAAGGAGCCTCTTTTATGTGCCAATTTTCCTCTCAATTTAAAGGAAAAGATAGTTTATGTTTTGGTTGCATATTAGTTGTAATCATATCTAAAATATATTTTGAGAAAATAAGGCATAACTATATAAAGAGGTGCTATAACCCTAAATTTCTCTACATATGCATACTTGGCCTTTGGCCCTCTTACTTGCATTTTTTGCCAAGCCATCACTTAGTTGCTCTTCTAAAAAACCCATTTTTTGAAGATGTACACGCCTTGCACCAATACTGCCCATGTACATATTCTTGTTACACCACTACAACCCATGTACGTATGCCTGATACACCACTACATCCCACGTATACTTGCAAAAGTTGAAAAAAATAAAAAGTTGCAAGGAATTTGTTGAGATTATGGGCTATTGGGTAGTTTCCCAAATAATACACTACCTATAGCCCATCACCCAACCAAATAACCATCCTTTTGTCATATAAAAAGAGGTGTTGGGGTCTCATTCCACATATAGACATAAGAACAGTGAAACTTTGCCCATTTCACATCCCCTCCTTGCCCCAAGTAATTGCAGCCCTTTTGTGAGAATTGCCTCAGAATTCCCCAATTTTCCCTTCTTCCTCCATCAGAAACCCATTCACTTCCCAAGAAGAGATCCGAAGGTCATGAGGAAAAGTCATACAAAGGTGCACTTGGAGCTTGGTGAAGAGGAAACCAGACCAAGTTCGTGGAGCAGTAGCCGGATTTAGTTTTAAAAGGTATAATCATTGAATTATCAATAAAATAAGTACTTTTCATGTCCCAAATCATGGCATATTGAATGTTTCTAATGTTTTAAGTTTTAATATTCTAACGTCTAACCTTGATTTGTATATGAATTGCATGCTTGTATTTTTTTGTTTGTTTGTCTTTGAATGCAGGCCAACCTTGGGAGGAGGCATGCAATCAACAAAGCTTTCAAGCACGAGAGGATCATCATCAGATGCGGAGTAGAGGTACAGTTACCTGATCCTTCTCATCTTTGCTTTTCTTGTATGACTCTTGGGTATGTTTGGGGTAGTTAGATAAGTAGTTGACTTTTAGATGGTTGTGATCTACCTACATTCTGAACTCTAGTGTAGTCTTAGGGTTTTTTTTCTTGCTAGCCGATCCGGTGACCATATTGGGAAAGCCTGTAGGATTTTAGGGGATTTTTTGGGTGTTTGATTGGTTTTTGGACCTTTCGAGTTTATGTTGATTCTGTTGAGTCTTTTAAGGGATTTTGGTCACCTATTGGTGCCATACCAGTTCTCCATATCCTAGCAGTTAGTTTGTTTTATTTATTTTTTTGAGGAAATACAGAGGTGTAAGTGCCCTACAGTGGGTCAACCCATATACATATGCACCTTGTCTAGTAAACAACCTACGTACATATGTAGGCTGTTGAACCAACAGTAGCGTACCTGGTTTAAGAATATGTGTTTAAAAAAGAGGCATCCAACTTTCCTGATTGAGGTTTTACTTCTCAAGGTTTCATGACATAGTTTAGTGTCTCTGTTTTTACAGTCATAGCTTGGGTTAGATGTCAGTTTGCTTGTCTTTTTGAAGATTTCTTGTGTTTACTTCTGAACGGGCTTTAGGCAAGTCTTTCAGTTTGTTGATCAACCTATTTGGTGTCTTTAGTGACTCCCTGCGATCCAAAGTGGGCCAAAGGTCAGTTTCAGTCTTGTCTTGTATTTATTTTCCCCCTTTCATTTGCTTTAAAGAAAAGAGAAAAAATAATTTATTTCAAGTTTTTCCTATTTGAAGCATTTAAAAAAAAAAAAAAGATTTTCCATTCTTAGTTTTGTAAAGTAGTTGGAGTTAGTTATTTTACTTGATAGGAAAAAGAGTTCATTTTTTAAGTTCTTTACTAATTTCTTAGAACTTAAGTAGCTCGTAGTCGAGCGAAATTTCGTTTTAGGTCTTCTTTTTAAAGATCTTGAAAAAAGTTAGTTATGAAAAAGTTGGTTACAAAGAGCTAGTTGTAAATATTTATTTTTCACTAGAAGTAATTTTGCTTTCAGATTTTGTTTATTTCTCCTCTTTTCATATCTCATCAAACATCACTAGTTTCACTGCCATATCCTTTGAGTTAAAACAAGCCATTTAAAATGAACGCTAAATTTAAAATTAATTAGACTTTTTTGTTTGTAGGGTCAATCAACTAATTTAGGGTTAGAGCCTTGAATTAGGTTGGAGAGGAAACTCTTCAAGGCTTTCAAACAAACATTGGATTCAGAGCTAGGGTGTGTAAAAGTCTAGTGAAGTGAAATCTATCTGGGACCCCCCTCTAACACAGGGGATAAACACAAGGTCGCATGCGGAAAGGAAGTGGAGATAACCCCTCCAAAGACAGAATAAATGTATCAGGGAACGCATATTGAGGATCTGTCGTGGGATACTATCGCTCACATTTGCCTACGAAGATTTGTGGAGCTTAAATTCATTTGAGATCCTCAGTTTTCTTCCAGACCACTTGCTTTCAATACCCTTGTAGGTTTCAGACTTGTTATCCTGCTCATTGCGGTCCACCCGACTATCAACTATACCAGCCTGGTGACTGTTTGCGAGCTGACAACTTAGTTTCCTTTATTCTAGGGACTTACACAGGTGACTGCGAGGGTATATCGTGGTACCTAGGGCAAACGTCGGGTCATTCTTTGTAGATTATACCCAGAGGGTTCTTCCATTTTCGAGTTGCACTTGCACCAGTAAGTTGCTCTAGTGTTGGTTGGCATAACTGTTCTTCCAACTAGATAATGGTTTGCTTGTTTTATCTTATAGAGATTTTTCTAGTGTGTGCTTGGTTTTAAATGGTAGTTAAAGCCTTACTGTGTCGTTGATATTTTCACAAAGTGTAAGATCATGAGCTCTGCTATTCGTGAAGGCTTCAGGGCCTGCCATCGGTTGCATTAGAGCCACCACTGCCACTGTTACGATGAAGACTTGACTAGCAAGGGTCATATGAAGTGATTGGGCCACATGAAACTATGCCTGAGCCTGCTCCGAGAGGGGATTACTCAAATCCGTAGGAACTTACTATTTCTAACCTTGGAGTGGAAGCTCTTGGGCTAGACAACCCTCCAATCACTGACTTGTCAATGCTAATATTGGTACAAGTTATCCCTCCGAGGGTAACACCTTTTGAGCGTCAGATAGTCTTACAAGCATCTATGGAAATAGATGTTGCTACTTCACCCAGAATTCCTCATACTCCCATTTCGGCTACCACCACGAGGGGTATGTTTCATCCTAACCCCCCTTCTCTGTTTGACCACATTGGTCTCGAACCCCTCTACTTTGAGTAGCGGTCTGATTCCATCATCGACGACGACCACTACTCTGTTTACGCAGAGTGCAATGGGCCCTCCATTTTCATATGGGATTCTTGTCTTTGATTTGAACTCTATCCTTATCTACTCCACCCTACAGACCATGGGTCTAGGGGAAGGGAGCTCAAATTCTCCCATGCAAGGGTCTATTGGGGGAAATTTAGTCCCCTTTAACGTTATCCCTTATGGTGGGTGTCATATACCCTTCTCTGTCCCCCCTTGCTTGGCGGTTCTTTCCAGCAACCTGTCGGGTCGAATATGAAATACAAATTGTTTGGAGCAGGAAGTCTAGGACCATCTTCTTACACCATGTCGTTCTCTTTGTTCGACACATTTGGTAATAATGATTTTTCATCAGTTGTCGTCTCGGCCAGGGGAAACCCTGGTTTTAGACAATAGAATCATGTGCAAGGTATTACTCATACACAGGGGGCAAGTACATGATTTTTCTCCTCAAAAGGACTTTGGAATCCTTAGCAGGGATCAGTTCCCTCGCAAGGGATGTCAGTCAGGGGAAACCCCTTCCATGGTCAATGGAACCCCAGGCAAGGCTCAATACCTATGCCTGTCAAATCGGATGGGGGAAACCCCTTCCAGAGTCTTTGGAACACAATGTAGGGAACAAACCCCACCCAAACCTCATCGTTCAATTACGGGAATCATCCAATGATATCCCAACAAAAGCAGTTTATGTATGTTAGTCAAAGCCATGGTGTCTCCCATAACCTTGTCCAACAACCGAAATTTTCTTGGCAACCTAGTGCCAATCAAACTCCAGACTCCCTTTTTCTTGTACATAGTACCCAACCTAAACTACCATTTATGACAACATTACATCTATCATACTTGTCAAGGTTGCTTAATGACCATATCTTTTATGATTTATGTTTCCCCCCCTTGCCGACTAAGTTTCCCTCGGATATTCTGAAATTCAAAGGCAAGTCAGATGAAGACCCGAGTGATTACGTGACAACTTTCCACCTATGGTGCTCATCAAACTTGCTGCGAGATGACTCTGTATAGTTGTGCCTGTTTCAATGCACTCGTATAGGGGGTGTCGCGAAATGGTACATCGAGCTCGACCGCTCAAGATATTCTTACTTTAGCGATTTGGCGATGGTTTTCCTAAACCATTTCCAACTACCCATGATATACGGTGTCGGCATTGAATTGCTAGCCAACTTTGAGCAGACTAAGGCCGCTCATATATTGGGTCACATCCGAGAATGGTGATGTTGGAAGAGCTTGATCAAGGTACAGATCCCACCAGGTTTCTTGCTGTAGTGGTTCCTAAAGTCTTTGGTGCCATTTTTATCTAAGGACATTGCAACGTCGGGAGTGTTTTCAGAGGAGGACGCGATAATGAGAGAACAACAACTCGAGTTGATATACTCTCAGTCTGGCTTACTCTATGAGATTTTTCTAGATGCATTGTGGTCCATCCTTGACAAGGCTAGACAAAAGTCTAGACCATATGCCGACGGTATAGTTGGTTCAGCACAAGGAAAGTTCACTGACCAGTTGTCAAATCAATTGCAACAATTTTCAATACAACAAAAAGCAGCCAGCCAGACCTCTGGTTCGACTGTCCCTCCTACCCAAATGTCAGGCGTACACAGTGTGCAGTCAATGAACCCAAAGGGAAAACAACACCCTAACAGAAAGAAAGAAAAACGAAACAAAAAGGGTAAAGGGGATAAGAAACCTAATAGCAATGTTGGCGGGGGAAACACAGAGAAGAAAAAGTTGAAGTATCTGTGTAACCTTTTCATGGAGGATAACCTGACTCACTTGTTCCCTTGACTTGAGGAGGCCCAGAATTTATTGGTGCAATAACAACCTGTTGTGTTGACGAACCCATTTCCACATGGGAAAAATATGACTCAAGCGTCTTCGAGCACGGATGGGGGTAGTTAGGGACCCCCCATGTCTTCTAGTAATCGCTCAGTTGTGAACGTTTACATGATGAAAGGTGACACTTTTATAGAGACCAGGGTGCATGATTACGAAATGTCAAAATCTATCGAAAAGGGTAAAGAAGATGTAAACCCACCTTTTCCTCTCCATATTAAGAATATGATGGCCAAAACAATGACACACATCCCAAAAGTGGTGTTCAAGAAAGCTTTTCATAATCTAAACATGAGGGCTTCCCAAAACTACTTAGTGGTGGAGGATTTGTCACAAACCCCTTGCAAGATTTCTACTTTGGAGGTCCTCCAGAGCTTCCCTTCGTATAGAAAGGCTCTGTTATCCTCTTTGGTATCTGCAAAGACTTGTAATCTGGGAACAATTGTTCTCGATACAACTGACTTGAAACCTCATCTCCCTTACCACGTTGCGTTTCAGATAGTAGTGTCTTACACCATGAAATATTTTACTCAGAATATCTTTTGTATGGTGGTTTATGAGGGCACCTCAACTTGCGTGATTTCGTTGGCATGTTCGAAGGCCATTGGCCAACCCATTTTGTCTACGTCACCTAATCTACTTACTTCTTTCGACGGTCGTTCATTCAAACCACATGGAATCATTCCTTCTTTTCCTGTGCAGTTAGGAGGGAAGATAATGTGTGTCAAAGTTGAAGTGGTCAATGCGCCTCTTGACTACAACCTACTATTAAGAAGGAATTGGACCTATGCAATGAATGCAGTGGTTGCCATAGTTTTTCAGGTCTTGTTGTTTCCACATGAGTGTCAAATCATAATCATTGACCAGTTGTCCTTCTCCCATCTTGACCCTTCATCAGGGGCATCCATGGTCCCGATGATTGATAACCCTCAGCCTGACATCGCCAATGTAGGGGTTGGTTTGTGTCCACCATTGATGGGTAATTTTGATTACCTACCTCCTTCTGGCAATGTCAAGCTTATATTGGCTGCCCCCAACCAGCCTAGGTCTGATATTTTTCAAGTGTCGTCGTTCTGAACAACTTACTTTCATGATTTGTGGACTCTTCCTTCCCCATCGGCCTCGATGGAAGGGACAGGTCACTTTGGCATGGCCATGCCCTTGTCCGTGACAAAATTTTCGTACAACATTGTCCAGCAAGCTTCGGCCGACCCTGATCCGACTCTTGCACATGAGTTAGATCCAATTCTCGAACCTATTTGGGCTCAAGTTTCCCTCACCACTACAAATTATTTAGACCTGGTCTTTCCCTCAGATGAGGTGATTCTTGAGGCATTGACTATTCTGGACAGACCCCTGGATGATCTCCATCATAGATCTTATTTCCTCCTATAGTTAAGAAGAATAGAGGTAGGTGAATTTGTGTTGACGATGACTGGAGATAGTTCTTGTCCTATTAATCCTCTAGCTACACGCGCAGTTTATGCCGAGGGTAATATGGCGAGTATCAATGAAATGATCACTATAGATATCTCCAAAACCCCTTGCATCATGGAGAATGTTTTCGTCGTAGAAGAATTCTCCCTCGAGGAGATTTGAATCTATATAGACTTATTTAAGGAATTTCGCGATGTTTTTGCTTGGTCTTATGAGGAAATGCCAGGCATTGATCCAAGAATCATTGAACATGAGATAATGACTTATCCTAACGCCAAGTCAGTCCGACAGAAACTTCGTCCAGTGAATCCTCAAAAAGTGGCATCTATTGAGGATGAAGTAGAGAAACTTCTTAAATCTGGTTTCATCTACCCCGTACAATTGATGCAATGGGTATCAAATCTCATCCCGGTTAACAAAAAATAGGGTACAATTCGTGTGTGCAAGGATTTTCGTGACTTAAACAAGGCCTATCCAAAGGATAATTTCCCCACCCCATTCATTAATCATATTATCGGTGAATGTGCAGGTTGTGAGGTCTTTTCATTCATGGATGGTTTTTTGGGATATAACCATATTCAGATCAAACCTAAAGACCAGCATAAAACAAATTTTATCTGTCCATGGGGCACATTTTCTTATCGTAAGATGCCTTTTGGCCTGAAGAATGCTAGAGCCACTTTTCAACGAGCCATGTCTTTTTATTCCCATGACCTTATACATATATTAGAGGCTTATCTTGATGATCTAGCATCATGCTATCGCAATAGATTTGATTATCCCACACACCTTCGACTAATCTTCGAATGATGTCGCTACTATCGGATTCACTTGAATCCTAACAAATGTGGTTTATGCGTGATGTCGGGTTGTCTTTTAGGTTTCATAGTTTTGATAACAGTGTTCATGGTCGATCCTCTTAAGGTTGAGGTGATAGTTCAGTTGTTTCCCCCATGCACAGTCCCCCAGCTTCAGAGCTTACAGGGGAAATTGAACTTTCTATGGTGTTTTATCACAAACTATGTCGATATTAGTAAAGGGTTCATGCGTTTATTGAAAAATGGAGTCCCTTTATGTTGGGACAAAGCCGCTCAGTTCTCTTTCGAAGCATTGAAGCACGCCCTCACGTCTGCCCCTCTGCTCTGGCCTCCCAATTATAATAAAGATTTCTTATTGTACTTGGTCACCACAGAGTCGACCATTGACATGGTCTTGGTTCAAAAGCACGATATTCTTGAAGCGCACATGATTTATTACATGAGTCGAGGCCTAATTGGGCTGGAACTCAACTATTCCCATGTTGAGAAGTTTACATTGGCAGTAGTGCATCCTGTTCAGTGGTTCCATCATTATTTTCTCCTTCGCAAGACCACCGTCATTGCGGTTTTGAATCCATTTAAATATGTGTTGAAACGATGCGTCATTGGCGAAAATATCATAAGATGGATTGTAATCCTCCAAGAATTTGACTTGGATTTTGTTTCAATGAAATCCAAAAAGTCGATGGACTTTGTGGAACTTATTTTGGAACTTCCGGTTGAATCATGTAATGTTACGCCCAAATAATCGCCTATTAAAGGAGATCTTTTTCTGATCACATCTTTAGACCCCTGGTATGGAGATAAACTAGTCTATATCCAGACTTTGAAGTGCCATTCTTCTCTTTCTCACGACGAACGTCGACGAATTTTCCATCAGGAATGAAACTATTTCATACTCAATGACACTTTGTATCGTCGAGGTGTAGATTGCATTCTTCATCGGTGCCTTATACACGAGGAAGACGAACTCGTTCTTAACGACTGCCACACTAGAGCATGTGGCGGTCATTTTTCTGGGTTGGAAACAACCCAAAATATTCTACGAGTCAATTACTTTTTTCCTACGTTAATCAAGGATTGCATTGAGTCGATCAAGAAGTTCCACCCATGTCAAATCTTCTCTCGAAAGATGAGGGCACATCCTACTCTTATGTTTCTCTTCATCGTTGTTGGTCCCTTCACCAAGTGGGGGATTGATTTTACTACATGTCACCCGACTTCAGCCAGGGGGCATCGTTATATCATCATAGCAGTAGACTACTTCACAAAGTGGGTCAAGGCTATGCCAATGTTTAACAATGATGGAGAAACAATGACTCTCTTCATTTTTAACCAGATAGTAGCAAGGTTCGGCATCCTGAAGGAGATTGTCACTGACCATGGAAGTCACTTCTAGAACAAAATGATGTTTGAGTTAACATCAAATATTGGGTTGAGGAAAAATCATTCATCAGCCTACTACCCACAAGAGAATGGTCAGGTGGAAGCTGTGAATAAGTCCCTCGAGACTATTTTTCAGCGAACGATCAATTCTGCCAAGTCAAATTGGCATTTGATGTTGTACTCAACATTATGAGCCTACTGAACATCTGTAAAGACTTCCACCAGTTTCTCACCTTTTCAAATTGTTTACGAGATGGAAGCAATCTTTCCTATTGAGTGTCAGATCTCGTCTTTAAAGTTAGCAATAGATTTACTGCCAGACACTTCACCGCTTGAGGAATGCATATTATATCTTGAGCAACTCGATGAGAAACATCGTGATGCAGCCTTGGCCAATGAGGCTCACAAGAAATGATTCAAGTGTCGGTATGATCAGTCCGTTCATCCTCATATTTTCTCCGAAGGCAACCTTGTCCTGGTCTATGACCAAGACAAGGATCCCCCGGGGGCAGACAAGTTCAAACCCATGTGGTTCAGACCTTTCATCGTGAAGGAGGTATTAAAGAAGGGCACTTATCATCTGGTTGACTTTGAGGGAAATGATTTGGTGGAGCCTAGACATGATCTCTACCTCAAGAAGTGTTATTCTTAGTTTGGTTGCCTGGGTGACTTCTTGTACATATGTATAGTTCCTATACATTTTTTTGTCTTTTTGTTTTATGGACGTGTCGTTATTTATGTCATCTTTTTCATTGTGGCAGATGGCAATTCAATTGAAAGTTTTCTTTGGGTTCGCAGATGGCGCTAGCTGACACACTCGGAGGCTTGCTTCCGCATCTTGGGTGATTTTCACGCCACAAGGCCAATTTTGATCCGGATTATTTTCGGCACGAAATGAGAGCGGAGATATAATAAAGAAATGCACAGAGATATTGCAGATATTCAATAATATAACATAAATGTATTAGAGATGCAACCATAGACATAGATGTACAGTAATACACGATTTCTATTAATCAAAGAAATGTACAGAGACTGTCTATAGACATAGATGTACAGTAATACACGATTTCTATTAATCAAAGAAATGTGCAGAGACTATAAAAATATAGAGTGAAAGACTTGCTAGAATGGTGGCAACTTATCTCTGAGAAGAGATGTGACGAATACTCGCATTCACAAGAAGATGATTACAATGAGGCTCTGAAGGCATTTTTACAATAACCAAGAATGCAAAAAGTCCTAGACATCCAAANCGGCACGAAATGAGAGCGGAGATATAATAAAGAAATGCACAGAGATATTGCAGATATTCAATAATATAACATAAATGTATTAGAGATGCAACCATAGACATAGATGTACAGTAATACACGATTTCTATTAATCAAAGAAATGTACAGAGACTGTCTATAGACATAGATGTACAGTAATACACGATTTCTATTAATCAAAGAAATGTGCAGAGACTATAAAAATATAGAGTGAAAGACTTGCTAGAATGGTGGCAACTTATCTCTGAGAAGAGATGTGACGAATACTCGCATTCACAAGAAGATGATTACAATGAGGCTCTGAAGGCATTTTTACAATAACCAAGAATGCAAAAAGTCCTAGACATCCAAAAACCTAACCCTAGGAGATGAAGCGCCAAAAGTCATGTGGGCCCCGTTTGGGTAAGTGAGTACATCAACTTCCCGGGGTCGTAACTTTTGCATACGATCTTCATTTTAGGCGTGTGATAGCTTGTTGGAAAGGTATTGTCGAGGATATTAATTTTGGGGGATCAATTATGAATTTCGATATCATTGAGAACCTCAATCTAGAAAAACCCTCATTTAGGCCCTCAAAATGGCCTCGGAAGTTAAAACCTGCTAAAAATAGTAAATTGACAAAATTGGCAGAAAATTGTTTTGAGCCAATCGGAAAAGGCAAGTGGCCACCAATATCCACATGGATCAAATTTATATATTTCATAGGTATCTATTTAGGTGATGCTACAAACAATGTCATGGAGTACAACACAGTGATAGATTTTCTTCATGATGCTTTGTCGCATGGAATTTCTCACCTCCGGGTATATTTAGATGCTCAGCTGGTTGTGTCCCAATTAAATGGAGTTTACCGCATTTATGATCCTAATTTACACTGATGTTTCCTTAGGGTACGTCTCTTAGAATGTTGTTTTGATTTCATTACATATATACATGTTCCTAGGAGATTAAATCAAATGACAGATACTCTAGCTAATCAAGTATTACATTGGCATGTTGCAGACACATACACATGTACATACATTTGTAAAAAATGTGATCCATAAGAAAATAAAGGATGTAAATATATATATATATATATATATATATATATAGATACATCAAAAGTGTCAGAGTACATAGGTGGGAGCGAATGCCTCAAAAAAAAATATTCGGTATACATCACGGGGCTTATTCCCTCAAAAATATACAAAAAGTTCCCTCTACACATAATGAGTCCATCCTATCTAAGCTCGGGGCCTATTGGCCCTTCTGTAGTGAATGACGGTGTTAGCCAACTGTCGAAAATGTTGGACCCAAGTCTGTGGCACCCCAACTACATGAGTCTACATAGATGGCGGGAGATCCTTGATCTCGACCATGGGAACTACACAAGTAAGCGTGATGAGGTTCCGCTCCACCCATCTCAAAACTCTCTCGGCTTCTTCGACTGGAGGTCCCCCTACGAATTTTGTTCCGCCGACTACTACTGGTGTTGCCTCTGGTTGAGGACGTCGACTAGTCCTCGCGAAGTCTGTCGGACGCACTGGTCCCACATCTATACATAACAGATACATAGTTTTCTTTACTCTGATACACATAAAAAATGATATATATATATAAAAGAAACTAAAAATTAAATAACTTTAAAAACATGTACCTAGCTCTCCTCGCTCCTCTCTGAGAGGTACAGGCATGTCCGGATCTCTGGAGAATTTGATTCCAGCATAGGGGTAGTCCTCTATCGTTGGAATCTATCGTGCCCACAAGTCCAAAAACGTGTCATTGAAGGCCTTTATGGTCCTTTCTCCCCCCTGTCATGGCAAAAATGATGCCCATCTGCATACCGCTGGGAAGGAGGTGACATGCCCCAGTACAGTCTCTTTGGGACTCAGACTAGGTACCCTCTCGAAGAAGAATGAGCATAGTATGGTGCCAAATACAAAGTTCTTGTTGCTAAACTCTCAACACTCTGTCAACTACCTCTTCATGCAAGTGAGCATGGTCGTACTCCAGTCCAAAATACGTGCATCTAGGCACTGCATTGCACAATACATGTGTGTTACAGGTGAATCCTCCCGTGGACAAGCGAATTCCCTCTTGGTATATAGACCCCTAAAACCAAGACACAAAGGGTGCTATCATTGGTCACTGACATCCTTTTAGATCTAATTAAGCTAATGAATGAAGAGGAAGAAGAAAAGTGTACCTTTTTAAATGGCATTTGTCCTCGCAAATTCCAAGTTGAGATTCAATCCCAAGCTCGTCAATAGGTCCTGTAGAACAAACAAAGATACAACAAGATTCCTATTCTACTGAGATTATCTTAAATATAGATCTATCTACTGAAGACAAGTTCATGTGGAACAAACATAAACTTGAAAGAAATAGACCAAGCATGTATGTATATTAATGAGAACAAATGAAGAGTACTTACAATCCTCTGATGAAGGTGCAACAACTTCTTCTAGCTCTCCTTGTCCAACCCCTTTGCTCAAGTAATATACACTAATTATGCTTCGATGGAATCTCACTTATGGGATCATAAGTTTGGTATAATTCTCAATGTCCATATATTGTATGTTGCCCATGAAATCATAGGTTTCATACCTCCAATCTTTTCATCTATCATGTACCTTTCACCATAAGAAGGACTCCTTATATAGGCTTTGAGAGACCCACCCACTTGAGATATATTTTGGATAAGTTAACGATTCCTCTCCTTCAGTTGTGGATCTTACCTAAGATCATGCCTTGAACTCATATTCGAATCCAACTACCTTCAGAGATTAAGAGGATTCTTCCCTGATTTCCTCCAACAAACCAAATTTTGCCCAAAAAAGGCCAACGCTCCCTCTGAATGGGGTACAAAGCATTCCAACGCTCCCCTAGAAGAGGGTACAGAGCGCCAGTTCTCCCTAACAAATCATAGGGGAGCGCACCCTTCCAAAAATTGTCTTTTTAGTGGTTTTTTTAGTGGCAAAAGGCTTGTACTCTTTGTCAATTGATTTCTTTTATTCAAGGCTAGTCTTTGAGGTGTATTAAGTGTCCTTATGATGTCATTAGAGGCACAACATAGGAAAGTTGGAATTATGATGTTTTGTGACACTTGTGACACTTATGGTCAAGATGCGACACTTGCGGACAAGATGCAACACTTACAACACTTGTAATGATGACACTTGCGACACTATTGAAGTGAGTAATTTTGATGTGTAACAGATTGCCCCCCAAAGTGCAAAGTCAGAAGATGATGATGACTGAAGTAATTTGTAGACTTTTTCAAGAAAGGGTGTGGACATAGAGAGGCTGGAAAAATATGCACACAACCATCAAACAAATATTATGACAATATTCAAATCGAAGGCAGGCACACCTATGCTTGAGTGATAAATACTTTTTCAGGTATGGCCACCATACAATACACTGCGGATCCATAATTATATTGACAAAATGTATAGCCACCAAACATACAATGTGGATCTATAATCCTATGACCTGAACTGATCGTAGCCACAAAGAATACATAGTGGATCTATGAGATGACAAGACATAGCCATGACCAATACAAAGTGGATATATGTTACAATATGTGTGTCAATGTTCAAAGAAATTCCATCACAACCTGTGCAAAGTATATATTAGAGTGATGACTCAACCCAGGGTCTTCTTACCGATCCCAATGTAGTATGAATCTAACCATGTGAATAGATGTTCTGATGTCAAACATGGCAGAAACCACTTGATTAGTGGTCAATAAGGTAAACTGTTAAAAAGTGTGAGGGATATCAACATTGATGTCAATGATTCCCAAGGTACTCTAGTACATTCCAACAAATGTGAATGGATGAGTTGAATTCAAACATTTATGGAATCATTTGAGAAAAGGTCAATGATGTAAACCTATTGTCGGATGTGAGGAGGCCTACCATTGAGGCATGTAGGTCCCAAAGTACTAACTGGTTTCTAAGTCTAGCTCCTGGATATTGTGTTGAAGTCGACAGAAATTGACTTGTCGAAGGAGGGCCTTGATGTATCCCCCATCAACAAAATGAAAAAAGACATAGCGATGTAATTGGTGGATCAAATGAACATGGAATGACACAGGTATTGAAACAGTAATATTTGTGATCACTGACTCTTGAGGCAGATACTTCCCTTGAACATTGAGGCATGACAACAGAAAATTGACAAGGACCAAAACTTGATAATGCAATGGATTCTATGACTTACGTCGGGTGACCCAAAGGAGTAAGGAAGCTCAAAGGATTGGTTCAGTGTAGAGGTTCAACATATTGAAATGCATGCAAAGATAAAATGTTGTGTTCAAGGGAAACTGTAAGGGTTACTGGTAATGTTATCAAAAACTTCTTGGCTTGCTTCTTTCAATTTCCCCCCCATCCAAATAGACAAGTACCTATTTTTGGTTTAAATGAGCTCGAGGAGGGTAACACATGATTGATATAACTCACCTTCGGTAAGTTCCTCTTCCTTTGTTTAATGAATTGGAAGAAGTAAGGGTTCGATCCCATATGGGCCCCTCAATGTATGATTGTTTAACGAATCCAGAGAAGGTAAACTCGGTTATTTTTCATATTTAGAGAGACTGAAAATGACTCCAATGTTTTCCTTTTTCATAATGTTAGTCTTGCGAGGCCAAAAAAGAGATAAAGTATCACTCGAAAGACGCCCTTTCAAACCTTTTAACGAGTGTGAAAGGAAGCAAGATCACTCTGTTCGACAACACAGGTATTCCAACAAAGGACAAACACCTTCAGTAACCACGCACATAACCATATCAAAGATCAAGACACTGATGTTTTCACATGATAAAACCCCTACTGGGAAACATCCACAGCCCCAACCAATGCGGCCACTTGCAGTAGTTTATTAATGAAAAGAAAAAGATTACAGAGATATTTTACAAGAGAGTTTCTCACAATCGATGATCGACAAATGACCCTCCATTCTCTTTAAATAGAGATCATGGACCAATCGGGTGTTAAGCCATGGATCAATGGTCATTAAGATCAAGGAGAGTATGAACCATCAGATTACTCTATGTCGGGAACATATCGTGACTGTCAGATTTCCTAACTACAAATGCATACTAATGCATACTAAAGAAACACACTAGAAAACACACTTTTACCTAATGACACACTATACCAAGTAGATCTTACTAACTCCTAAGTGTCTAAATATCCTAACATCACCCATTAAGAACAAATTGGGATAGGATTGAAGGATTTAAAATAGTGACACAATAGGAGAAGGAAGGAGGCATTAAAGCCTACCCCCCCTTAATGAAAACTTCTTGAACTCCTAACATAGATCGAAGTTTGGAAAACTTCTCTTCTGTAAGAGACTTTGTGAAAATGTCTACGACTTGATATTCTGTAGGGAAAAAGAGCACTTCAATAACTTGATCATGAATGAGATTTCTGATGAAGTTCATGTGTAGCTCTATGTGTTTTCTACGCTGATGTTGAACTCGGTCTTTGGCGAGCTTGATGGCACTCTCATTGTCACACCAAAAGTTGGTCGGATGCTGGTGCTAGAATCCAAACTCTGAAAGGATCTGTCGAAGCCACAGGGCTTCCTGACTTGAATTTACCACTACTCGGTACTCAACTTCTGATGAAGAAAGTGAAATAGCCTATTGTTTCTTACAGGCCCAAGTGGCGGGTCTTGAACCAAGGCTGAAAACATAACCTATAGTAGACTTCTAATCATCAGGGTCTTGGGCCAATATGAATCAATGAAACCAACCAATAAAG
Source organism: Picea sitchensis (assembly GCA_010110895.2). Taxonomy (NCBI): domain Eukaryota; kingdom Viridiplantae; phylum Streptophyta; class Pinopsida; order Pinales; family Pinaceae; genus Picea; species Picea sitchensis. Next base: position 362,187 of record SNQJ01S0010167.1, read on the forward strand.
GATTCCCCCCTGAACTGTAATGTATCTCGAACTGAATTGTACCACGAACATAGTGAAGTATCCGTTTAACTGCTTTCCAATGGATTTCATGGGGTGTTTTCATATATCGGGTTACAAGACCAACAACAAAGGAAAGATCAAGATGAGTATGAGTCAAGTATAAGAGGCTACCAACTAACTGACGATACAGGGTGGCATCAACTTCAGGAAAATTACAGGTGGCAGAAAGCTTGACTCCAGATTGGAAGGGAGAAGGGGTTGGTTTACAATCATCCATGTGAAAGCGATGAAGAAGGTCACAAGCATACTTAGACTGGGAAAGAAAAATTCCTTCATTGGTTTGCGAAACTTGGAGGCCAAGGAAATAGTGCAAAAAGCCTAAGTCTGTCATTTCAAATTTCTTCTTAAGGCTAGTTTTCACATGGTTTAAAAGTTTTGAGTCACTATTAGTAATGATAAGGTCATCAACATAAAGGACAAGGATTATGAGATGGATTCCTACTTTCTTGGTATAGACATTAGGATCAGAATGGCATCTAGAGGATCCAGTGGCAATAAGAAAGCTATCTATTTTGGCATACCAAGCTTGGGGAGCTTGCTTGAGACCATAAAG
>SNQJ01S0010167.1:362809-390324 GCA_010110895.2 Picea sitchensis
TGTTGTCCCTCTTCGGAAACGGGTTCTTGATGTTATTCCCTTGTGCACATCCATTGCATATGCCTTCATGGTCACCTTTGAGTTCTGGTAAACCTTGACCGCTTTGCATATGTATGGTATTGCCTTGTAGTTGATGTGGGCTAACCTTCTATGCCAAAATTCACATCATTTTTCAATGGCGTGGGTCATGGCAGCCTCTGAGTGACCCATTAGTTTATACAATCCATTTTCTTCACTTCCAATGATGATTGCTTCATTTAAGGTTTCTCCTTTAGCCCACATAAGAACTTCTCCATCTATAAAGGAAACTATGAAGCCTTTCTTTTCTAAGGCTGAAATGGAGAGTAGTTTCTTCTTCAAGCCTGGTACATATAGTACATCCTTCATTTTTAGTGAATTCCCTGAATTCAATTTATGGTTTGATTCTTCCACTCCCTTGATGGGATATTGGTAATCATCTCCAAGTGTCACTTTCTGAGAAAACTTATTTTCTGAGATACAAGAGAGAATGTTTATTTGTCCCGTCATGTGCTTGGATGCACCACTATCAATGACCCAAGTGTCCTCTAAGGGTGTTACAGATCCTGAGAGGGCCGAGATCAAGACATGGTCTTTGATCTACTCTCTTATCATCTTTGTGGGTGGCTCTTCATCTTCGACTACATGGGCATGGAGTCTCTTATGTTTCTCTTTTATTCTTCTCATCTGGCTGGACAAAACTTCACAATGTGTCCCATCTTGTCACAATGATAGCATTATATAGATGAGTAGTCCCTTTCCTTTCGTTATCCTTTCTTCTGAAATCTCCTTGGATGAGATTCTTTATGATTGAATTTGTTTGACTGTTGAGGCTCTTTATGAGTCTCCTTTTGGAAGCAGGGTTTCTTCCTTCCTCCTTTGGTGTGAGTAGTTAGGGCTTCATCATCATCTCTTGCTAGTAACGCTTCACGATTCGCTACTCTTGTTTCTTCTTGGATGCATTCTTCCCATAGACTATCAAACTTCAGTTTCTTCGTTCTGGCACATATCGTTTGGATTAATGCACCCCAAGGTCTTGTGAGACCATTTAGGGCTGTCATTATGAGTTCGTCTTCGTCTATGGTATCTCCAATAGCTTCTAGATGTTCTTTGAATTCTGAGATTCTAGAGAAGTATTCCTGAATCATTTCTCCTTTCTGCATCCTTGTATTCTTCAGTTGAGTTCTTAGATTCATCTTCCGGTTTATGTTCTTTCCTTCATACATTCTGGTCAAGGCATCAAACATTTATTTCGGAGTCTTCTTACATAACACATGAGGAATCAGGTGGTCTTTGATTGAATCTGCAATGATTCTTTTGGCCTTGATTGTGTCCTTTTGATGCTTTGCCTTTTCTACAGCATCGACAGGTTCTGGTACTTCTTCTTTGACGAATCTTGTTACATCATTCTCTTCAAGAATGAGGCCAATCCTATACTTCTAGGCATGAAAGTTTTCCACTCCTTCTATCTTTTCAACAAGCTTATCTTTTGAGGATCTGTGCTTGTAATCGATTGGCCAACAATAATAGAGAAGAAGAGTTGGTGGACATAGCCCTAGGGTGGGGGTGAACCACGTAAATCTGTGTGTCATGCTTTGTGTTGTTACTTACATGTGTTTTCCCTCTCTTGCTAAGTGATATGACCTGTTTAGATATATTTACTTATGCTTTGTGCTTATTATATGTGTATAGATGATAGATTTGATGTGTATGAAGTTGCTAAGTGCTTGGTCTACCAGATTCGGTATGTTGTATGCTGCGAAGTGCTGAATCATCTTAGATCTAAGTATATACTGCAATGCTATGTGTTATCTGCGAACTGAGATAAGGGTTAATTCTAGGTGAACTATTGATGCTAAGTTCTTTGTTATGTGTGTAATCACAGATATGGATCCCAGCTAAGGTTGCAGACACCTGAGTCCTGCAATCACCCCTGCCTCTACCTCGGGTGAGACTTCATCTTCTTCGCAGGTGTTGCCGAAAGGGTTGGTAGTTAGGGTTTTGTTGGTGCGTTGTTGTAGTTTTGAACCCTGGGTCTTCCCCTGTGCCAACAAATGGTTTCGTTGCCAGGACCTGAAACTATGATTGCTGGGAACTAAGGAAGAAGAAGATTTGTGCAAAGATTCATCCTGAACTTGTGGAAACTCTATGCGTAGATTTGTCGCTTTGATGCGTAGTACTCTACTTGACCTACGAAGCTTTGTGTTGAAGAAAAGAAGCCAAATCTAAAGAAAAGAGGTAAGATATGTAATCTTTGTGCTCTGATAAAGGTAAGAATAGTGAAAGGTTTTAGATTTGGAAGCTTTGTGCTCAATAAGTGGAATTTTTTTTTTCTAAAGAATGAATTTAGGTATGCTTGATAGATTTTGTCCTAGCTTGAAAACTAGGGCATTGTTAGATGAAAGAACGTTTGATATAAATATATCTGATAAGAATAATGAAAGATATGTTATACCTATGCATAGAAAGAATGTTTGGACTAACGAGTGGATGCAGGATCCTCGAAAGAAATTTTTGCAGGCTAGCCATTATGATCCTAGCGCACAGTACAGGAAAAGTTGGGTATCATTGAAGAGAAAGAGAGGATTAACTCTTTGTTACAGTTGCAGAAGACCAAGACATCTTGCTAAGGAATGCCTTGGGAGAAAACCTAGTAGCTTCTGTTGTAAGGCTATGGACCATGAAGTACTGAATTTCCCTAGAATGGTTGCTAGACTTGAAAAGATAAATATGGAGCAAGCAAACCCTAAAGGAGATCAAGAGACTAAGATTATAGAAGAACCCCAGAAAGAATCAGAGATTATGTTACTAAAAATGAAAGACACCCTGAATGAACATAAAGATGCTAGTTTATTAGAGATCTTCAAAGAAAAGGAGAAAATCGAAGTAAGAATAGGAGACCTCAACATTGACTGTGCTTTGGATGAGGAAACACAGATGAAAATTATTATAGAAAGCACTTGGGAAACCCTAGGAAGGCTTTCTATGGTTCCTTCAATAGGAAAAATAGGGTTGTTTAAAGGAAAAACGGTAACCCTATGTGGCAGGATTACCCAGATAGCTATGAGTACCCATGGAGCTTCAACAGAGGAAGAATTCGAAGTTATTAAATTTATTGAGGACCGTGCCAAATTTTCATCTTTGTTAGGCAAGATATGGATTGAAAAAGACCAGATCCGAAGAAAAGAAGAAAAGGAAGCCATAGAACAGAAGAAGCAAGAACTCATGGAATTTATGACTAGAAGGATCGCCTACTTGATGGAAGAACAAGAGAACAGATCTAAGCTATTGGACACCAGGGACTTAGAAGTCGAAGCTATAAGAGCATTAGAGGAACCACAAAAGACTAAAATACCTAATCCATATGTTAAAGGAGTATTACCCTTGGATCAAAAGAAAGAATCTCAACAGTGCGAAGTGACTATGTCGAGAGAAGATAGGAATCAGAACGGGAAAAGACCGACCGACTTGAAGACTACTGGGAAGAAGGCTAGAAAATTAAGTAAGAAAAAGGTGAATATTGAAAAGTTACAAGAGATCCCAGGTGGAATACTACAGAAGGAAAAATCACAGGAATTGAACTTCGTCAAGATATTAGAACAACGACATATGGCACTTTGTCATGGCAAAGGAATCTAGCCATTGGACCGATATACCCGTTTGACTTCTACCCCAAATGGATAGAAAAGCATTAAAGGATCACTACCAAACCGTTGGACCTCACAAAAATTGACATATCTACGATAATGGAAGCTTCATCCTCATTGCAAGTAGACCGTTGACAAATTTCCTATTTAGCTCGTCGCACCGTGCCTGAAGAACACTTTTACCAACTAAAAATTTGAAGCCCGTAGAACTAGTGATTGTATATAGTGATCATTGCAAGCAAAGTGTTCATCCTAGTGAAGTATGTTAGGTCATCCTACCCTGATTATCTTTTTCAAGTGCATATGTCCGACGAGCTCACCGCAGTTGAGGAATCTGTCACAGAGATCCTTCTCGATTTAATGAATGAGAGAGTCATGTCGGAAAGAGGAATGTCCACCGGAGTCCAAGCATCATCGATGAGAGGAGTGCAAGCCTCCTCGTCGACTGCTCGAGTAGGTACATATCGAGCCGATGCGGAATGGAGAACTAATCATAAAGATGACATAGCCAACGCGAAGTTAGTGCCATCCATCCTACCAACTTACATACCCCCTCTAAGCAGTGTGATTAATAGCGACAGTGTCCCTAGAGACTTTGAATACACCCTAGTCACTGCATATCTACCAAAAGGAGTACACACCTACCAAGCAGATCAAGACAAGGTTACAGTGTTGAAGTTTTGCGACTTCAACCTGAGGGACCGTAAGGTTTACAACATGCTCGCCCCATATAAGTACTTGAAAAGAACTAAGAGCAAGAATTATAAGATCATCCCTCAGCAATGGACGATGAACCTTGCACAGTCTAATTTGCTCAATGTTATGAAAATACCACACTTCGACAGACACCAGGAGGTGAATGCTTATGTAAAATTGTTGCTAGCAAGTTACCACGGAGGATACCTGTGGTTAAATTGTTGTATAATTGTTGATCCAAGGTTGATCAATAGGATCATTAGGCTTGGCATATAGGGCCTTTATCCCCAGGATTACTATCGTGGAAAGACCGCGGACTACACTCTTTCACAAAAGATTAAAGAAGCTTATGGCAATGTCAAGAAAGGTGCGCGAGGCTACAAGGTAGCCTCTATCAAAAGTGGCACAGTGCGTCTCTCATGTCAACTGATCATAGGAAAGCTGGTATGTAAGAATTGACCTACACAAGTATCGGGCTTTGTAGTTGACCTCTTAGGAAAATGCGCAGAGGGACTACAAATGAACTGGGTGAAGTACCTGGTAAACCAGCTAGAGATTGACTGTAGAGAAGCCCAGGATCAGGGGCATGAATTCCATTTTAGTTGGCTTCTAATACTGATCGCTTTTGTTGAATGGGAGCTACCGGAAGGTGCAACCTTCTCGGACCTCAACCCCTTTGAGCCATTAGCCACGAAGTTCAGTACATTGTGGTACTCGACTGACATGAACAAGCAATGGAAATCGAATGTTGTTTTCCACATGTATTATAACCAATTGAAAGCATCCATAAGGGGTGAACCTTGCATAAAACTTAACCCTTTACAAAGGTTTCGACCTCTAATAAAGTTCAACGCGGAATGCCACTTTATATACCTAAATCCATGCGTCAATGAGCACCAGGAACAACTTCAGTCCTATTATAAGCTGATAGAAGAATACCTAGAAGAGATCACCAAGGAATGGTCAACAAACCTCCTTGTTGCAGTAGATCCAGTGAACATTTCAGACATCAACAACCCAGAAGTTGCACAAGACATGCCTAGGCCCAGTAAGACAAAGAAGACAAAGAAGCCTGAAGAGGTTTAGGATGTAGATAGAAGATCTGTAAGGATGGCTTCCATCACACCAGATCAAGGAAGTAATGGAGAAGACCTAGAAGAAGTTGAAAAAAGACCGGAAGATGAAGTCGAAGTTATAAAGAAGAGAAAATGGTCACCTCCAAAGTCTCCCTCCCGGAAGAAATCGAAAGCAACTGTAACTAAGATGCAGACCATTCTCACTCTGGATGACCTTAGTTTCCTCCTCGCAACTATGAATGAAGCCATAGAAGAGATAACAAAAAAGAAGGAAGCGAAGCAGGAGAAGATATATAACAGGATTGAAATTGGACTCCAAGAAGTGCAGCAGGCACTCCAGTCTAGCCGTGCAATCTCTACTATGCCTCTGCCGGAAGGAACAACAAAATTGGGAGAAGAATCAGTTCAACTCCGCAAGATTGTTGATACAGTTGAAGTACGCCTTCGACACACACAAGAAGAAAAAGCGCAGGTTACGCAGGCCTTAAAGAAAGTACAAGAGGAAATCATAGAGCAACGCCAAGCCACGCAACAAGAGAAGGATGCTCTCCAAGAAAAATTTGAAGAATATAGAGTGAAGATCCAAAAGGAGAAAGAGAAACTGCTCACAAAGCAGATCGGGATGGAAGAAGTAGTTAACCAAGCATTCCGCTCCGTCATTGGCTTAGAACAAAAGAGAGAAGAACCCTTCAAACGTCAAGTGATGAAGCTTGTTGAAGTTATTCAACAGCGTCAACAAAAGGTCGTGAAATTAGAGCTTCAAACTATACCAAGTAACCCGTAAGAAGTGCACGACCAATGAGAATTGAATGCTCAGAGCGTATTCGAGAGGATTAAAACACTTTCTACAGAATTCAAACAGTTAAGTAGAAGAAGAGTGTAGATATATGAACAACTATCCGAAGACCCAGAGTTGAATAAATTGGAGTCCCAACTCTAGGAAGAAAAGCAACACATAGATATAGTAGAGGTGCAACTCAAGCTCTTGTCACCCATATAGAGGATGGAGAGATCCTAGGAACAACACACCGCCCAATAACTCATTCTTACCATGCAAAACAGAGTGATGGAAGTCACCCAGAAACTCCAACCGAGCCAAGAGGTGGTCTATATATTGTTTAAAGAAATTGAAGGCCAAGGAACAGTACTAGAACAAGTAGTTGTTACATTCGAGTAGCAACTGGAAGGACCTATCAGCAAAGCAATTATTCAAGAATTCTATGAGCAAGAAGTAGTAGCACTGAGACAAGTCGAAGAAGCTCAAGCCAAGCTCGAGACCTTTGAGGAAAAGTTACCTAGACCTGAGTGACTCAGGACGAGTCACAGGTGAGTGTCGGGGGCCTGTTGTCCCTTGACCAAGTTTTGAGGAACACTTGGTCATATTTGACCATTTTTGGGACTTTGACAGTGTGTTAAATATGGAGCGCAAGGCAAAGCAGAGATCGTGGAAGCTATACCTCCTTTTTTGGGTCCTTTTTGGGTTTTGGGGGATAATGTAATGGGACCGGGATGTCGGCCCATGGGTTTACCCATGTTTAGGCCCCTTTTTGTAATGTATAAGTAGAAGTCTAGGCTATGTAAGAAGGGACCTTTTTTTGAGGACACTTGAGAAGTGGCTTAGTGCTAAGAGTTGATCTGTGTGATATACTTGCAGAGATGAGTGCAAGTATTGTAAGTGTTGATTGCAAGGATTGTAAGAAATTTTTATGCTTAGAGCTACTCGGGGAAGGAGGATATAGTGAGCTGCACAGATCTCCTATCCTGTGCAGAGTAGGTTTTGAGGCTATGTGCTTGTAACCGATTGGCCAACAATAATAGAGAAGAAGAGTTGGTGGACGTAGCCCTAGGGTGGGGGTGAACCACGTAAATCTGTGTGTCATGCTTTGTGTTGTTACTTACATGTGTTTTCCCTCTCTTGCTAAGTGCTATGACATGTTTAGATAGATTTACTTATGCTTTGTGCTTATTAGATGTGTATAGATGATAGATTTGATGTGTATGAAGTTGTTAAGTGCTTGGTCTACCAGAACTAGTCTATTGTATGCTACTAAGTGCTGAATCATCTTAGATCAAAGTATATACTGCAATGCTCTGTGTTATCTACGGAGTGAGATAAGGGTTAATTATAGGTGAACTATTGATGCTAAGTGATTTGTTAAGTATGTAATCAAAGATCTGGATCATAGCTAAGGTTGCAAACACCTGAGTCCTGCAATCACCCCTGCCTCTACCTTGGGTGAGACTTCATCTGCTTCGCAGGTGTTGCCGAAAGGGTCGGTAGTTAGGGTTTTGTTGGTGTGATGTTGTAGCGTTGAACCATGGGTCTACCCCTATGCCAACTTAAACTTAGATAGATAGTCTCCAAGGAAAGAAAAATCATTTTGGACTCAAGGTCAGTATTTGATTTTCTAACTATTGTGATCAAATAATATTGAGTTTACCAAACATAGATTCAATCGTGTTCCAAGCTTCTTTGGCATCATCAATATCTTGAAGGTGGTACCTTAAATCAGGAGAGATGGAAATTCTAATTATTCCACGTGCTTCGCCATTCCTATTATTCCACTTGGCTTTCTTGTCAACATCAGTGGGTGCTTTTTCCTTTCCCAAGGTAATCTGGTACAAGCCTTTACTTCTTAATAAATCTTCCATATGATATTTCCATTGGAAGTAGTTGTTGTTGGTAAGAAAGACAGTACTTGTAGAAGCCATATTAAATATGTAGATAATGTGGATTTAAAAACTAAAACTAATGTCTGGATGGAAAGATATCGAAAAGTTATGCGGTTTAAAAAAAACGGCACTGAAAACGGACTTCCAATGTTAGAGTTATGCCCTTTTAAAAAAAATGCACAATCGGTAACCAAATGACCATGTGATTGTGTAAGTTTCTTTATGAAGTGACCCACTTTTATAAAGAGAAGTGGGGATCACTTTTACAAAGAAGTTACTTTATAACAGAAAAGTTGCATGCAAATAAATAAGTCTAAAATAAAATATTAAAGCTACTTATAGTGATTCACTTTTATACTTGAAGTGAAATACACTTTACAATTTTAGCATGAACTTTTTCAAAAAAGGTAACAAAAGAGAGACTTGAACTCAAGACCTCTTACTTAATAAGGAAAATTTTAACCAAATTATCTAGCAAAACATATTGTATTGTTCTGAAGGAGGATTGGGGGTGTTGTTGTTGTTGTTGTTGTGGAATATGGCCTTGGAGAGAGTGCTAAAAAAAACTCTTTTCACACAAGAAAAAAATATTGCTTCTCGATGACAACAAGGGTTAGATCGCGGTTAGCTTACCTGAAAGATGCACCTTTTCCTATCTGTTTCTGATTTTCTGAGATCACACAGGGCATGGGGAAAAGAGAATACACAGATATAAAAGAGTAGCAACCTGGAAATAAATAAAACAAAACCTAAATAAAACCAAAATACTACTCTGCAAAAAATTTTAAAAATGCATATTCAAGCTTTATACCTTCGCATCTGACTGTAATGGCTATATCTTGGGCAAACAAAAACCTTTTCAAGTGAAATGAAAAGTGTTCCTGACTGAAACGAGTGCTCCAGACACAATGGTCGTATCTTGGGCAAACAGAAACCTTTTCGAGTGAAATGAAAAGTGTTCCTGACTGAAACGAGCGCTTCGGATGCAATGGAACAGTCCTATCATCCCATAAATGTAAGGAAATGATAGAAAATTGAGATGAGGCAACTCGGCTTCACGATCTCGATCTACAACAGGAGCGGGTCTTCAAACAGTCTCTAATACCCTGTTTGACAACACAGGTATTCCAACAGAGGACGAAAACCTTCAGTAAACACTCACATAACCATATAAAAGATCAAGACACTGATGTTTTCACGTGGTAAAACCCCTATGGGGAAACATCCACGGCCCCAGCCAACGCGACCACTTGGAGAAGTTTATTAATGCAAAGAAAAAGATTACAGAGAGATTTTACAAGAGAGTTTCTCACTTTCGATCATCGTAAAATGACCCTCCATGCTCTTTAAATAGAGATCATGGACCAATCGGGTGTTAATCCACGGATCAATGGCCATTAATATCGAGGAGAGTATGAATCGTCGGATCACTCTATGTCGGGACCATATCATGACCGTCGGATTTCCTAACTACAAATGCATACTAATGCATACTAAAGAAACACACTAGAAAACACAATTTTACCTAACGACACAATAGACCAAGTAGATCTTACTAACTCCTAAGTGTCTAAATATCCTAACACTCTCAACAATCATTTCATGTTTAGAGAGTCTGAAAAGAGCTTAATGGAGACTCCAGGGGGTTCATTTTTCGTATAACCTTTACGAGTCCGAAAAAGTGATAAAATTCTACTTCGTTATATTCTCATGTATTTACGATCACGAGAAGGAACAAAGACTAAGATTGGTATGCCCCCATCTTGAAAAGCTAGTGTCTTAACTCCAGAATGATCATCAAAGGCTGGAGCCATTCCCCCCAAGCTTCAATTCATTCACCGACTTTGAGGTTGTCACCAATTTCTGTACTACATGGAGAAAAAGGATACACGTGGATGAAAAGAAGGTTCAAATATGAGAGCTAACGAAAGACTCGACTCAACATCTACGAGATCTGGTGAAAGACTCGACCTGACAGGAGAGGTGACTATTTCATTTTTTAACGAGATTGACAGAAGAAAATAACTATGCTCAAGGCTCTGGGTTCGATCCCCATATCTCTGTTTCATTTTTTAACGAGCTTTCTTCAGAGAGAAAAACTATGCTCATAGATTATGTTTCATTTTTTAACGAGCTTTCCACAGAGAGGGAAACTATGCTCGTAACATCTGTTTGATCATGGCCTCCAAGAGGATGACGCTCTAGAAGGATACCATGTCAAGGGACAAAAATTGGTCATGGCTTCCAACAGATATTCACTGGATGGAGGAAGAATGCTCTGGAAGGAACACATGTCAAGGGCCACGATAGGGATAAGGATATCAGGCTCCAATAGCCCTACCGAAGAGATCACCATGTCAACTACCAGATCCAAGTCATCTGAAGTTGAAGTCATGGGATATAACACCACATAACTGACCTGTGGCAGGGGTGATACCGACTGCATATAAGACCTGTTTAGGGAAGTCATTGGGTTGATGGTCAAGTCAGGGCCAACAAACAAAAGTTGATCAATAGTCACCATTCTTCCATAATGAGAGAAAGATATCACACGAAAAAGAGTGGACACAATATATTTCATGGCATACACATAATCTCACCCAAGGAGTAAATCTAAATCCAAGGGATCATGGACTACCATAACATCAATAAATATTGTTTTCCCTCTGAAAGTTACTAGAAACTGAGGAAGGATCCCTAAAGGGTGGTTGGTTCTTTTTTTGAAAGCGAATAGAGTCTAGGTAACCGACACAAGCTTAGGATAACCCAAAGCTTGCAAAGAAATAGAGGAAAAAATACTAACGGACGAACCTTCATCTATCAGTGCATGAGGGACATCCCGACCAAAACATTTTACTGTATTCTTGAAAGGAATGTGAGAGGGAAGATGAGTTTCAGTTAGCACACCCCAATCAAAAAGGATGGCCTCATTACTTGGAAGGGTTTTTGCAGGAGAAGGAGAAATGCCCCCCGGCACGGTAAGTCCTATTTCAACGAGAAAAACATGGGCAGAATCGGGTTTACTATCTAGCGGGAGAGTAGGATCGATCGATGATGAGATCATATCAACCACCTTGGCACTTTTCAAAGGAAGAGTAGGATTGACCGATGATGTAACTGGATCAACCACTTTGGCACTCGTCAGAGGAAGAGTGGGATTGACCGATGATGTGACCAAAGCAACCACTTTGGGACTCGTCAGAGGAGGATTGGGATTGATTGATGAAGTCATCGGAGGAACCACTTTGGCACTCTTCAGATGAAGGGTGGGAGTGACTGAGGAAGGAATTGGATCAGTCACTTTGGGTTCACTCTGTAGATGAAGAGTGGGGCTGATCGATTATGGAACTAGAGCAACCACTTTGACACTTCTTAAAAGAGGAGTGGGATCGAATGATGGTGGAGTCGGGTCGACCACTTTGAAAATCTTCGGATGAAGGGTGGGACTGACCAATGACGGGACTGGATCAGTAACATGGGTTTCACTTTCCAGATGAAAAGTGGGGCTGATCGATGATGGAACTGGATCAACTACTTTGGTAAGTGGTTCAACCGAGGATGAAACTATATTGACCACCTAATCAATCAGATTGACCAGAGATGGAAGTAGATCGACCAGTCCATCAACTAACAATGGGTTGGAAGAAATCTTATGATAACCTTTTGGAAGTTGATTTTTTTCCAGAAGAGAAGAAGTCTCATCCATGCGAGGACAAAGGTGATAATAATCTTCACCTTCACATAACATACAAGGAAATTTGACAGTTGTCTTCTTCTTACCAACCTTAACGTCACTAGTTGATGGGGTATCACCGACATGACCAGCAGGGGATGATGATGTGGAGGACCATATTTCTAAGACCTTGGGAATACCAGGGCAATCTCTCAGAAAAAGGTCACCCTTACAAAGACTGCAAGGGAATTTGGGTTTCAAATTATTCTATTTAATCTTATCTACCTTATCAACACTCCTAGTACTATTAACAATAGCTGGTTGCTTAGATCCAACATTTTATGTAGTTGGAGGCTTGGTCCCTTTCTGGTTCTTCTTCTTCTTCTCTTAGTCATTTCTTCTTCTTCTTATCAATCTAGCTACTCGCTTGAGATCTTTCACTAGGTGAAGAAGGCGAAATGGAAGGAGACCCGACAGACGAAGAAGGAGAAAGGTCGACATGAGGTTGATGTGTGGGTAGTGTGCTTACATATGAATCAGCTGCATTTGAGATGACCGGAGTGGAAAAAAACCATATCGGTAACCCAATTGTGAGACTTGGAAGGATCAAAGTAGCAATGTAAGGAGGACCAACGTTTTCATAAGAAGGAAAAACAAAGGGTTCCCCTGGCAAAGGGGTTCCTTCATTGGTCCTCCCGGGAACTAATGCCATAATAATAAAGCTCCAACCTAGATTCTTCTAGCGAGAACAAACAACACACGCTAAAACATCTAGTAAGCAAGCAAGTAAACAAAACCTTCTCACAATGAGCACACTAGTTGGTGATGAAATCCAATGTTGCAGGAACAAAGTAAGAAGGGGCTGAGATAGAGTGGGTGGAAAAGTTATGTTGACAACCTGCTTAACGGACTTACACACTGGTGCAAGCTCCCACACATAATCGTGGGTATACCCTCCAAAGATCCCGAGTGATTCTGTCCAACATCGATTCTAGGTACTATGAAGACTTTCCCCTCCACAGTGACCTCGTGTAAATACCCTAAAGAGATAGGCCACTAAGGTTACCAACTACAACAGTGATGCCTGGGGAAACAATTGACAATCCGATCCACGTGCAAGGGAAGTGTATCTAGCCCAAAATCAACTTGAAAGGATTCCACTCATCATTGTGGGTATACCTTCAAGTGACCCCCATAATATGCACAATCTCTACAACAAGACCAACAAAGCAGGGTGAGTAACTCTGCTAGTCTCATTGCGACCTCAGGTTTGACCCTTGTGTGAGAAGGGCTTCCCAGGACAAAATGTAGCAATTGGATTTCACCGCTCCCTAACACAAGATCCTATGTTTGTTTGTAGCTTTGGAAAGTTATATTTCACACCTATTCCAAATCCCTACAACTAATCTAATGTCGGTTTTCTACCAGAAAATGTAAAAATGTCTAATCAATTTTAGTTTGGCGCTTGATTTTTAAAGTTGTTGTTACTCAAAAGGAAAATGGCGTGGACAATATGGTGTTTTGACCGACTAGAAAGTTATGAAAAGAGATGAATATGCAATATTTTAATTTCGATGAAAGCTATGCTAAGAGAAGGAGAAAACATTCATGTTTATAGATGCACAATGTCCCAAAAACAAACGAAAAACATGCAATTCCGCTACTTCAAATGCAAGCCACTTTCATGACCCAAAAACAAGAATGCAATCAAAACAATGAGAACTGAAAGAAAACAAGTAGAATCTTGTTCTAACAAGAACTCATTCAAGGATCCTAAAACCAACAAGCATCCAAGGAGTACAACAAAATGCAGAGAAGAATCCAAGAAATGATAGGGAGAAAGAGAAACCACTCAAAACTGTCTCGACAAAAACGCAACTAGAAAAGGAAATTTTATGTTTTTGAAAGAGGTTTCAAGATCCAATAAAGAAAAAATAGAGTGAAAAGCATCAAAAATCATCAAGAACCAATCCTAACAACTTCACAAACCAACCATAGACTCTAGGTAAAGAGTACTACAAAATAGGCTGCAAAAACTGAGCAAAAGAAGACAATTTCACTCAAAACGAGACAAGCGCTCCCTCGCAATGGTGCACAAAGTGCTGCCAGTGCTCCCTAAAGCACTGTAGGTGAGTTCTAGTGCCATGATATGGCCTACAGGGGGCGTTTTTTCTCCCAAAAACTCAGAAAAATAGCCAAAAAACATGCAAAAACTCACCCAGAATGCTTGAAAATTGAGGAAATTGTAGGTGAAGGTAGGAGAAGGCTAATGGATGATGAAAAACAAAGAATTTCTTGGGAAAAAGACTTCAAATATCAAAAGGAAAAGTAAGGAAGAAAAATATGTCACAAACCCAAACAAAGCATCATGAATTCTCAAATATCAAGGTGTTGAGGACCCAAACAAGGATACACTGAGGTTGCAAGAACTCTAATCAAGTGAAAACAAGAAAAATTTGATTTAAAGACTAAAATCCTACAAGATATTTAACAAAAAGAGGGAAATGCTCTGGTGTAAGGGGTACCAGAGTGTTCCAACGCTCTGTGTAAAGCCATTAGGGAACACCAACACTCTGATAGCAAGGGAAGGGGAGCGTTAGGCTTCAAAAAGTTCAAAAAAATACCCAAAAATCCAAAAATTCAAGCAAGTTCAGAAATCCAAAGTGTATGGGATGAAGTGAAGGGTCAATCAACAAATATAAGAGTCAAAGACACAGTATGAATAAGAAAAAAATGAGCAAAGGCAATCAAGATCTAGGAAGGAATAAATTCAAAGGTCTGTCCCAAGTGGAGTCGCCAATTTCTGTTACAGGTGAATCCTCCTACGGACAAGATGATTCCCTCTTGGTATCTAGACCCCTAAAACCAAGATAGAAAGGGTGCTATCATTGGTCATTGACATCCTTTTAGATCTAATTAAGCTAATGAATGAAGAGGAAGAAGAAAAGTGTACCTTTTTAAATGGCGTTTGTCCTCGCAAAGTCCAAGTTGAGATTCAATCCCAAGATACAACAAGCTTCCTATTCTGCTGAGATTAGCTCAAATACAGATCTATCTACTGAAGACAATTTCATGTGGAACAAACATAAAATTGAAAGAAATAGGCCAAGCATGTATGTATATTAATGAGAACAAATGAAGAGTACTTACAATCCTCTAATGAAGGTGCAACAACTTCTTCCATCTCTTCTTGTCCAACCCCTTTGCTCAAGTAATCTACATTGATTATGCTTCAATGGAATCTCACTTATGGGATCATAAGTTTGGTGTAATTCTCAATCTCCATATATTGTATGTTGCCTATGAGATCATAGGTTTCATACCTCCAATCTTTTCATCTATCATATACCTTTCACCATGAGAAGGCGTCCTTATATAAAATTTGAGAGACCCAACCACTTGAGAGATATTTGGGATAAGTTGAGGATTACTCTCCTTCAGTTGTGGATCTTCCCTAAGATCATTCCTTGAAATCATATTTGAATCCAACTACCTTTAGAGATTAAGGGGATTCTTCCCTGATTTCCTCCAACAAACCAAATTTTTCCCAAAAAAGGCCAACGCTCCCTCTGAATGGGGTACAAAGCATTCCAATGCTCCCTTGGAAGAGGGTACAGAGGGCCAATGCTCCCTAATAGAGCATAGGGGAGCGCTCCCTTCCAAAAATTGACATTTTAGTGTTTTTTTCAGTGGCAAAAGGCTTGTACTCCTTGTTAATTGATTTCTCTTCTTTAAGACTAGTATTTGAGGTGTCTTAAGTGTCCTTATGATGTCATTAGAGGAACAGAATAGGCAATATGGCAGTATGATGTTTTGCAACACTTGCAACACTTGTGTTCAAGATGTGACACTTGCAGACAAGATGCGACACTTACAACACTTGTAATGACAACACTTGCGACACTATTGAAGTGAGTAATTTTGACGTGTAACAAATTGCCCCCAAAGTGCGAAGTCAGAAAACGATGATGACTTAAGTACTTTGTAGACTTTTTCAAGAAAGGGTATGGACACGGAGAGGCTGGAAAAAGATTCACACCACCATCAAACAAATATTATGACATGTTTCAAACCTAAGGCATGCATACCTATGCTTGAGTGATAAAGACTTTTTCAGGTATGGCCACCATAGAATACACTGTGGATCCATAATTATATTGAAAAAATGTATAGACACCAAACATACAACATATATCTATACTCCTATCACCTGAACTGATCGTAGCCATGAAGAATACACAATGGATCTACGATATGACAAGACATAGCCACAACAAATATAAAGTGGATCTATGTTACAGTATATGTGTCAATGTTCAAAGAAACTCCATCGCAACCTAGGAATATTATATATTAGACTGATGACTCAACCCAGGGTCTTCTTACCAATCCCAATGTAGTACGAATCTAACCATGTGAATAGATTTTCTAATGTCGAACATGGCAGAAACCACTTGATTAGCGGTCAATAAGGTAAACCGTTAGCAAGTGTGAGGGAGATCACCATTGATGTCAATGATTCCCAAGGTACTCTAATACATTCCAACAAATGTGAATGGATGATATGAAGTTGAACATCCATGGAATCATCTGATCAGAGGTCAATGATGTAAACCTATTGTCAGATGTGAGGAGGCCTGCCATTAAGGCATGCAGGTCCCAAAGTACTA
Source organism: Picea sitchensis (assembly GCA_010110895.2). Lineage (NCBI taxonomy): Eukaryota > Viridiplantae > Streptophyta > Pinopsida > Pinales > Pinaceae > Picea > Picea sitchensis. The sequence continues at coordinate 379,263 of SNQJ01S0010167.1, forward strand.
ATTGGTTTCTAAGTCTATCTCCTGTATATTGTTCTGAAGTTGACAGGAATAGGCTCGTCGAAGGAGGGCCTTGATGTATCCCCCATCAATGACACGAAACAGACATAGAGATGTAATTGGTGGATCAAATGAACATGGACTAACATGGGTATTGAAACAAGAATATTTGTGATGGCTAACTCTCGAGGTAGATACATCCCTTGAGCACTGAGGCATGACAACAGAAACTTGACAGGTACCAAAACTTGATAATGCAATGGATACTGTGACTTACGTCGAGTGACCCAAAGGAGTAAGGAAACTCAAAGTATTGGTTCAGTGCAGAGGTTCAGCAGGTTGAAATTCATGCAAAGATAAAATTTCGTGTTCAAGGGCGACTGTAAGGGTTATTGGTAATGTTCTCAAAAACTGCTTAGCTTGCTTCTTTCAATTTTTCCCCCATCCAGATAGATGAGTACCTCTTTTTGGTTTAAACGAGCTCGAGGAGGGTAACACATGATCGATATAACAAACCTTCGGTAAGTTCCTCTTCCTTTGTTTAACGAACAAGAAGAAGTAAGGGTTCGATCGCATATGTTCCCTTCAATGTATGATTGTTTAACGAGTCCAGAGAAGGTAACATCAGTTGTTTTTCATATTTAGAGAGTCTGAAAATGACTTAAAGATGACTCCAATGTTGTCCTTTTTTGTAATGTTAGTCTTGCGCGGCCAAAAAAGAGATAAATTATCACTCGAAAGATGCCCTTTAAAAACTTTTAATGAGTGTGAAAGGAATGAAGATCACTCGGCAATCGTTTCATGTTTAGAGAGTCTGAAAAGAGATTAAAGGATACTCCAGGGGGTTTATTTTTCGTATAACTTTTACGAGTCCGAAAAAGTGATAAAAGTTTACTCGGTTATATTCTCATGTATTTACGAGAATGAGAAGGAACAAAGACTAAGATTGATATGCCCCCAGCTTGAAAATATAGTGGCTTAACTCTAGAATGATCATCAAAGGCTGGAGACATGCCCCCCAAGCTTTAATTCATTCACCGACTTTGAGGTTGTCACCAATTTCTGTACTAGCTAGAGAAAAAAGATACATGTGGATGAAAAGAAGGTTCAAATATGAGAGCTAACAAAAGACTCTACTCGACATCTTCGAGATCTGGCGAAAGACTCGACCTGACAAGAGAGGTGACTGTTTCATTTTTTAACGAGATTGACACAACAAAAGAGCTATACTCAAGGCTCTGGTTTCAATCCCCAGATCTTTGTTTCATTTTTTAAAAAGATTACTATAGAGAGAAAAACTATGCTCATAGCTTCTGTTTCATTTTTTAACGAGCTTGACACAGAGAGGAAAACTATGCTCGTAATGTTTGTTTGATCATGGATTCCAAGAGGATGACGCTATGGAAGGATACCATGTCAAGGGGAAAAACTCAGTCATGGTTTCCAACAAATCTTCACTGGATGGAAGAAGAATGCTCTGGAAGGAACACATGTCAAGGGTCACGACAGGGGTAAGGATATCAGGATCCAATAGCCCTACCAAAGAGATCACCATGTAAACTACCGGATCGAATTCATCTGAAGTTGAAGTCATGGGAGATAATGCCACAAAATTGACCTGTGGCAGGGGTGATACCGTCTGCATATAAGACCTATTTAGGGAATTCATTGGGTTTATGGTCAAGTCAGGGCCAACAAACGAAAGGTGATCAATAGTCACCATTCTTCCATCGTGAGGGAAATATATCACATGAAAAAGAGTGGACACAATAGCTTTCATGGCATAGACATAATCTCTCCCAAGGAGTAAATCAAAATCAAAGGGGTCCTGGACTACCATAACATCAATAAAGATTGTTTTCCCTCCCAAAGTTACCAGAAACTGAGGAAGGATCTCTAAAGGGTGACTAGTTCTTCTGTTGAAAGCGAACAGAGTCTGGGTAGTTGGCACAAGCTTAGGATAACCCAAAGGTTTCCACGCAATAGAGGATAAAGTACTAAGGGACAAACCTTCATCTATCAGTGCATGAGGAAAGTCCCGATCACAAACATTTACTCTAATCTTGAAAAGCATGTGAGAGGGAAGACAAGGTCCAGTTAGCACACCCCGATCAAAAAGGATGGCCTCATTACTTGGAAGGGTTTTCACAGGAGAAGGAGGAATTCCCCCCGGAACAGTAGGTCATGTTTCAACGAGAAAAACATGGGAAAAATCAGGTTTACCCTCTAGTGGGAGAGTAGGATCGATCAATGATGAGATTGGATTGACCACCTTGGCACTCTTCAAAGGAAGAGTGGGATTGACCGATGATGTAACCATAGAAACCACTTTGGCACTCATCATAGGAAGAGTGGGATTTATCGATGATGTCACCGAAGAAACCACTTTGGCACTCATCAGAGGAGGATTGGGATTGACCAATGAAGTCACCGGAGCAACCATTTTGGCACTCTTCGGATGATGGGTGGGACTGACCGAGGAAGGAACTGGATTAGTCACTTTGGGTTCACTCTGTAAATGAAGAGTGGGGCTGACCAATGATGGAATCAAAGCAACCACTTTGACACTTCTCAAAGGAGGAGAGGGATTGACCGATGGGGGAGTCGGGTTGACCACTTTGACACTCTTCAGATGAAGGGAGGAACTGACCAATGACGGGACTGGATCAATCACTTGGGTTTCAATTTCTAGATGAAAAGTGGGGCTGATCGATGACGAAACTGGATCAACTACTTTGGTGAGTGGTTCAACCAAGGATGAAACTAGATTGACCACTTGATCAACCAGATTGATCGAAGATGGAACCAGATCGACCATTCCATCAACCAATGATGGGTTGGGAGAAAGCTTACGATAACCTTTTGGAAGTTGAAGCTTTTCCAAAAGAGAAGAAGCCTCGTCCATGCGAGGAAAAAGGTGAGAATAATGATCACCTTCACATAAAATACAAGGAAATTTGACAATTGTCTTCTTCTTACCAACCTTAACATCACTACTTGATGGGCTATCACTGACATGACCAACAGGGGCTGATGATGTGGAGGACCATATTTCTAAGACCTTGGGAATACCAGGGCAATCACTCAAAAAATGGTCACCCTTAAAAAGTCTGCAAGGGAATTTGGGTTTCAAATTCTTCGTTTTAAACTTATCTACCTTATCAAGGCTTGATGTAGTTGGAGGCTTGGTCCCTTTCTGGTTCTTCTTCTTCTTCTCTTTTCATTTCTTCTTCTTCTTATCAATTTGGCTACTCGCTTGAGAGATTTCACTAGGTGAAGAAGGAGAAATGGAAGGAGACCCGACAGGTGAAGAAGGAGAAATGTCAACATGAGGTTGATGTGTGGGTGGTGTGCTTACATCTGAAGCACCTTCATTCGAGATGAACATAGTGGAAAACAACCATACCGGTAACCCAATTGTGAGACCCGGAAGGCTCAAAGTAGCAATGTAAGGAGGACCAATGTTTCTGTAAGAAGGAAAAACAAAGGGTTCCCCTAGAAAAGGGGTTCCTTCATTGGTCATCCCAGGAACTGACACCATAATAATAAATCTCCAACCTAGATTCTTCTAGGGAGACCAAACAACACATGCCAAAAATTCTAGTAAGTAAGAAAGAAAACAAAACCTTCTCACAATGAGCACACTAGTTGGTGATGAAATCCAACATCGCAGGAACAAAGTGAGAAAGGGCTGATATAGAGAGGGTGTATCAAGGTTTTTTTGGACAGACTTGCGTATGTCTGTGAGCAAACTTTTTTCTTCCGTGGAAATATGTGGTTTTTCTTTGGACAACCCACGTACACGTAGGGCCGCCATTTTTTAGGAGAGCGCACCCCCCCCAAAAAAACAAAAAACAATGCTAAAAGCAAGAATGGAAATGCAAGAGGGATGAGTTTATACTTACTTGGTCGGAGCAGAAGTTTGTTTCTTCCTATGAAGCTCCTAGAATCAACTTCTTTAGCAAAGGGATCTTTTTTACCTTTTGGTTAATTGTCAAATTGCAATGGTGAAAATGAGTTGCCAACTTCTATTTATAGTATTTTTTGTCTCTTTTTACCACTTTTTTGAACCCTTTTGTCATTTGTTTTGGCTTAGAAAACATTTAGTTTGGTTCTTGAGTTTCTTATTGGATGTTACGATGCACTTTGCCTTTTGGTTTGGTAACTATTTGGGGAGATGGTTCACTTTTAAAGGTCCTTTGGTAAAAGTCTTTTTTTTTTCAACTTTTTGCATATAATTTAGGTTTCCACCTCCACTTTCTGCATCTCGTGCTATTTTTAGTTTTTCCTTAGGATTGATCCCACCAAAGTGTGACACAGAACCACGATTGTTGCTTTAGAAGTGTCGCAATTAGCTGGTAGAGCCTACCTTTACATGGATGCCATAGATAGATCCTTGTTGCATTTTGGCATCCATGATGTATGACTTTAGGCTCAGGAGTCCTTGTTAGTCCTATCATGATTATGAGTTTGAGCCTCATTCGTATAATGCACCAACACTCTTGGGCTCACCCTCGGGACTCCCAAAATGAGCAGGCTTTGTTATCTTTCAAGCTCACTTTGAAATCCAAAAGTAACATCCGATGAGACTACATTTATGCTTTTCAATCTTATTAGATTAACTGAGAAAAGTAACCTCCTGGAGTATTCTTTAAGCCCTTTTCAGACTCTCTAAACATGAAAATATTGTTGAGCGATCATGTTTCCCTTGACACTCACCAAACTAAAACTTGAAGGCACGTCTATCTAGCGGTATTTTACCCCTTTTTCGGTATAGATGGTCAATTTTACGAACAAAGGTATACTCTAGGAACTTCGGTTCTCTAGAAGAGTATTCTCAGGTATAAGTTTAACCCTTTTTCAGGCCTGGGGGACTAAATTTACGAAAAATGAACATTCTCCTTGGTTTTGGTTTATCACCTTTTTCAGGCCTTGGAGATTACTTATGAAAAAGGAATCCCCACAGAGTCCACAGTTAAGATATTTTTAGACTCCCTAAAATAAAAAAGATCGTCGAGTGACCTTGATCCTTCACACTTGTTAAATTGGTCCAGAAGAACATCTACTGGCATGATCTTACCCCTTTTTCTGGCCTATGGATTATGGAGGAAAAAGGTACACCTCGGGAGATTCGTCTCGTCGGGAGAGTTCTCCTCAGTAAATTTTATACTTTTTCGTGCTAAGGGGACTAAATCTAGAAAAAAGTTGTGAGTCCATAGTTAATCTCTTTTCAGACTCAAAATTGAAAAGATTGTTGAGTGATCTTGTCTTTGTCACGATCGTTAAAATGGTTTTGAATAGACATATTTTCAGTGTTATTTGTTTAAATTACTAAGACAACTAAGAGGGAGGGGTGAATCAGTTGTTACTGTGCTTAAACAATTTATGACTATTCAAACAATTTTTAATCTCTTCCAAGTGACCATCAATATTATACAAGATATGAACAACAGTGACACACAATATATAGAAAGAGATAGATTTTTACGAGGAAGCCCATAAAGGGAGAAAACCTCTTCTTCTTCGAATGATAGGAAGTATTTTAAGTTTTGTACATCATCTATCTTTGAGAACCAACTCAATGTGAGGCTACTACTTCTGTTTTACAATATTCAACTTGCTGAGAGCACAAACCCTCTGATTTCTCTAGCTCCCACAAGAAGGAAGCACAAACTCCCTAATTTCTCTAGCACCAACTAGAAGATAGCACCAACTCCCAGAGTGTTCCAACACCAACTGGATGGAAGTACCTACTTCCACTTATACAAGCACCAACTTGCATACAAAAAACTTTGTGTTTTCTCAAGCACCACCCTGCCACCATGTTTTCTAGCCACAACTAGATGAAAGCTTCAACTTCCAGTATTCAAGCACCAACTTGAATAACAGAGGACTACATTCATCCCTAGCACCTCCCTACCTCCCTGTTTATAAATAAATGATTGAATAACCAACAATACAGATATATCAATTCTTACCACTTCTTCTCTATTCTTCAATTCTTCTCTGCTTCACTATTCTTTTGCTCTATTCATACTTGATTTGACTTGTTGTCTCTTTCTATCTATTATTTTTCTATTCCTCTCAAGCTCTTTGGAATGTGTTCATTATTCTCTCTTCACCTTTTATGTTTTGTTAAGCTTCTATTTCTCATCTCTGAGTTTGATCTCACAATCTGCATACTGTGGTTTTCCTTTCTCCCAGTTCAACTCATTTTTCAGTGAGAACTACCAACTTCACATAGTCACAACATTTCTCTTTTATGCTCTCCACCAATCCAGTTACACCTCGAATATCCAAAGAAATGCATCAGTAACTGAATCGCCAAATGTCCCAGAACTATGATTCAATTCTGCTAACTGAATCGTAACTGAACAATTAACCGTGAAGTGAAACAGTAGCCCTTCGATCAAATTCCCAATTAATCAACATCGTTGGATTACACCTGTAGGGACTCATGTTTATCCTATATGCTTATTGGTTGTGACTGGACGCTAAACAGAAAGTGATTTCATGATTTCTCGTTTTAGAAATATTATGATGAGACATATCGACTCTCCCATGTCATGATCTCCGAAATGGAGCTTAGTTTCTAGCTCCTTCCCTTATCGTCACCACTGGCGGTGACCAAATGCTTATCCAGAAGGTGCTTCGTGGATCATTCACATAGTACACAGAGATTTATACCGGAAACCCTCAACCGGGAAAACCTTTCTTATACTCATTATATCGAATTTCACCATTCACTATAAAATATATACAATGTTTTTAGGTATTCCATAGATACCAAAACCCTAATCCCTAAAACAGGGATTATTTTTAGTAAACCACTAAAAATAGAAAAAAACGCCCAAAAATAATTTTGGGGCGCTGCCTCGAACGCTATGCGTAACTAGGGGGAGGCATACCCGCCCCCCCTGGGACACCCCTAGGAAATTTCCCAGTGCACACGAGACATACAGAACACTAATATGAGGGATCGTCAAATGCAGTTGTCAAATCTGAAGCGCCCACACACACACATGCAAAGAAAATAACACATACCCAACATTCTCCCACGTGTTGTTTTCTTTGCATCTAGGGGTCCCAATATTATATAGTCAACAATCCAGGGAAGCAATGCCCATTGTTACTCTACACCAGGAGAACTTTTTTGTTCTTACAAACTTTGTCAATGAATTTGCAACATTCTTCAAAGTGTCAACCTTTTCCAGCAACACTTTCTTTTCCTCAACCATGTCTCTCACAAAGTGATACTGAACATCAATATGATTTGTCTTCGAGTGATAAGTTGGGTTATTTCCCAAGAAGATTGCACTCTGACTATCACAATCTAATATCACTGCTTGTTGTACCAACCCAATACCTGAACAAAATCTTTGTAACCATACTACTTCCTTGCTTGCATGAGTGGTTGCCATGTATTCAACTTCTGTAGTTATGAGTGCCACTACAACCTGTCTTTTGCTCATCCAACTGATTTCTCCTCCAAATAGGTTAAACACATACCCACTTGTAGATCTTCTGTGATCCGATATCCAACCCATTCTACATCAAAAAATCCATGTATGTCCACCACTCTGTCCAATCCTGGTCTTCCTTGGTAGCACAATCCATAATTGGTAGTGCCATGAAAATACCTGAAGACCCTCTTTACTGTTGTCCAATGCTCCTTCCTTGGTTTTGACATATACCTACTCAAAAATCCCACTACATGTGTAATGTCCGGTCTAGTACAGACCATTGCATACATCAAACTACCAACTGCACTGGCATATGGAACATGTGACATGTCCTCTTCTTCTTCCTGTGTCTTGGGACACTGATCTACAAATAACTTTACACCTATAGGAATAGGAACCTTTATCGATTTAATTCCATGCATATTAAACCTCTGCAATATCATCTCAACATATTTTCTCTTATTCAACCAGAGTTTCCTCTTTGCACGATCTCGTTTAATCTCCATTCCCATAATGAAGTTAACATCACCGAGATCCTTCATGTCAAATTTGGAGGATAGCTGCGATTTCACCTCCTTGATAACATCCATGTTATTTCCTACCAACATACTGTTAATGTTTAAGCCATTATTATAGTTCTTTGCATTTCATTAGATAACAACAGCGTAATCCAAGATCACTGAGAAATACAAAATCACAAGAGACACAACATTTATCCTGGGAAACCCTCTAGGGGAAGAAAACCCAACAAAACTTCTTTAATATAGATAGCCAATACAATGCCAAGAGATCTCTTAAACTAATATAGAAAGTCCTCTCCTAGATATGCGCCACTCTCTCTCTTCTTCTTCTCCAGCAGTAGATCTGAAACTTGTCTCTCAATGAGCAAGTGAGTTGTGTGTCTAAGTGAGGCACTAGCCTCCTTATTTATATTAGACTGACACATGTGAAGTGTCTCTTCACTGGCAGGGCTGAATTCTCCCACTGGGTGGTTATAACCACCTTAATTACATTCTGGGGCCTCTTTAATATCTATTGGGGTTGACTTCTTGTTCTGCCTATTATAATTAACATTTGACCAATCCGCAAAAGGGGATTTGGTCCTATTACAATAGCCGACATGATCAATTCACAATGGGGATTGATCCAATGAATAATATATCAAATAATAATAAGAATACTCTTTGCAGTTACATTATTTCAACACTCCCCCTTAACAAGAAGGGTGCTAGTCTCATCATATCATCTTTCTTTACGTCACAACCATCAATTCAGAAGCAAGGTACACATTTTGCTTTACGTCACAACCATCAGGTCGGAAGCAAGGAACTAGACTTGCTTTATGTCGCAGCTATACAGCCGGAATAGTACTAGTCACACATCATCTTTCTTTACGTCGAAACCATCAGGTCATAAGCAAGGTACTCATCCTGCTTTACGTCACAACCATCAGGTCGAAAGCAGAATACTAGACTGGCTTTATGTCACAGCTATCTAGCTAGAAGCACAGTACTAGTCATATCACATCATCTTGCATTACGTCACAACCATCAGGTCGGAAGCAAGAGATGTCTCATCACATTATCTACTCCCCCTTTCGAGGAGGGTCCTTTCGGACTATACCAAGCTTATCTCGAAAGTACTCAAAATTTATACGAGATAGTGGCTTGGTCAACACGTCAGTAACCTGTTCATCTGTGCTAATGTACTGGAGTTTTAAGGCTCCTCTCTGCACCATGTCATGGATGTAATGATAACGGATATCTATGTGCTTCGATCTGTCGTGGAATACAGGATTCTCTATCATCTTTATGCAGCTCTAGTTGTCACATAGAATCAAGGTTGCTCTCATCTCTAAGTCAAATAGGCCGGTCAGCAACTTTCGAAGCCATATAGCTTCGCAGTTGGCAAAACATGCAACAATGTATTCTTCTTTCGCTGTGCTGAGAGAAATACTAGATTGCTTCCTACTCTGCCATGAGATCATAGCTGATCCCAAACTGAAACAACATCCTGAAGTGTTTTTCCTGTCAAAAACACTTCCTTCCCAATCTACATCAGTATATCCACTCAATGTGAAATCATGATCTCCATCATAAATGAGACCATAATCTATTATACCTTTAAGGTACCTCATTACATGTTTTGCAACCACTAAGTGAACACGTCTGGGTTCTACTAGAAATTGACTCAAGGTGTTCACGGAAAAACAAATGTATGGTCTGGTGTTCGTCAGGTACATTAGCGATCCAATAATCTGTCTGTATAGTGTGGCATCAATTAACTCTGATGAAGTATCGACCAACAGCTTCAACTTCACTTCCATGGGTGTATTCATGGGCTTGCACTCCAACATGTCGAATATATTTAGGATTTCGACCATATACTTCCTTTGGTTAAGGAATATCCTCTCAGGACTCTGCCATACCTCAAGACCTAAGAAATAATGCATTAGGCCAAGGTCTTTCATTTCAAATTCTAAGGCAAGTCTCTTTTTACATTCAGTGATGAGATTTTCTTCTCCAGTTAAGAATAAGTCATCCACATATAGTAGTAATATTACTGGCTCATCGTTCATGATCTTGAAGTAGAGGTTAGAGTCTGCTTTACTCTTGGTAAAGCCTAAGCTCATCAATAAACTGTCTATATAGCCATACCAAGCTCTAGGAGCTTGCTTCAATTGTATAAGGCTTTCTTCAATATGCAAACATGAGACTTCTTATCTTCAACCTCAAATCCTTGAGGTTGCTCTATATACACTTCCTCTTCTATGACACCATTTAGGAAAGATGTCTTCACATCCATCTGGTGTAGCTTCCACTTCATCTTAGCTGCAAGAGCTATGATGGTTCTAATCGAAGTGTCTCTGGCCACAGAAGAGAATGTCTCTTCATAGTCAATGCCTTCCTTCTGGGAAAAGCCACGAGCGAAAAATCTTGATTTATACTTCTCAATACTTTCATCAGCAGCATGTTTTATTTTGAAGAGCCATCTGGAGGATACCACATATTTACTCTTCGATTTGGGAACTATTTCCCTTACTTCATTCTTCATTATGGATTGGTATTCCTCTGTCATGGCATCTGCCCATTCTTTCCTATGAATGGCTTCTTCAAAGTAGGTAGGCTCCTCTTATAGAAGATCACACATAAGAGCTGTATAACCGGAGAATGGCTTTGGTCTTTTCACATGTCTCGTAGTTCCTTGGGGAACATCGTACTTCTCTCCATATTGAATAAGCTCTCTAGCCCAAGCTGGCTTTATTTTATGGAGGGTCGTCATCTGAGGAGATTCTTGCACTTCTACTATATCATGGTCTTCTAAAAGTTCCTCATCAGGGGAAGTTACGACTTCCCTCACTAGTTTTGTTGTTAATCCCTAATAATGGCTCATTACCCCTTAATTGGGGTATATTAGATTAGTAATGCTATTTTATTTATGTCGGCTTTTGGCCATTAGTTGTAATTTAGATTATTAATGTTATTTTAATTATGTTGGCTTTAGGCCATTATTTGTAATTATACCTCCTAGTCTCCTATATATACCAAGGAGACATTTTCATTTTGAATCATCTTGTACTTGAACATTTAAGTGGGGTAAAA